>CAJUXJ010002174.1:0-38477 GCA_910589775.1 Avena eriantha
TTTCTGAGAAGAACACACATGCAATGACACTAGTGGATCCATGTGTGGTTTGTGAGAAGAATAGACATGCAATGACTCTAGCTGTGGTTTGTGAAAAGAACACACATGCAATGAACTCTGGTGGATCCATATGTGGTTTATGGGAAGAACGCACATGCAATAACTGTAGATGTGGTTTGTGAAAAGAACAGACATACAATGACTCTAGCTGTGGTTTTTGAAAAGAACATACATGCAATGAACTCTGGTGGAACCATATGTGGTTTGTGATAAGAATACACATCCAATGACTCTAGATGTGGTTTGTGAAAAGAACAAACATCCAATGACTCTATATGTGGTTTGTTAGAAGAACACACATGCAATGACACTGGTGGATCCATGTGTGGTTTGTGAGAAGAATAGACATGCAATGACTCTAGCTGTGGTTTGTGAAAAGAACACACATGCAATGAACTCTGGTGGATCCATATGTAGTTTGTGAGAAGAACACACATGCAATGACTCTAGCTGTGGTTTGTGAAGAGAACAGACATGCAATGAACTCTGGTGGATCCATATGTGGTTGTGAGAAGAACACACATGCAATGACTCTAGATGTGGTTTGTGAAAAGAACAGACATCCAATGACACTGGTGGATCCTTATGTGGTTTGTGAAAAGAACACACATGCAATGACTCTAGTTGTGGTTTGTGAAAAGAACACACATGCCATGACACTTGTGGATCCATATGTGGTTTGTGAGAACAGCAGACATGCAATGAACTCTAGTGGATCCATATGTGGTTTGTGAGAAGAACACACATGCAATGACTCTAGATGTCGTTTGTGAAAATAAAACACATGCAATGACACTGGTGGATCCATATGTGGTTTGTGAAAATAACATACATGCAATGACTCAAGATGTGGTTAATGAAAAGAGCGCACATGCAATGACTCTAGCTGTGGTCTGTGAAAACAACACACATGCAATGACACTGGTGGATCCATATGTGGTTTGTGAAAAGAACAGACATGCAATGACACTAGCTGTGGTTAATGAAAAGAATACACATGCAATCACACTAGTGGATCCATATGTGGTTTGTGAAAAGAACACACATGCAATGATTCTAGATGTGGTTTGTGAAAAGAACACACATGCAATGACACTTGTGGATCCATATGTGGTTTGTGAAAAGAATACACATGGAATGAACTCTGGTGGATCCATATGTGGTTTGTGAGAAGAACACACATGCATTGACTCAAGATGTGGTTTGTGAAAAGAACACACATGCAATGACACTGGTGGATCCATATGTGGTTTGTGAAAATAACACACATGCAATGACTCCGGATGTGGTTAATGAAAAGAATACACATGCAATGAACTCTGGTGTATCGATATGTGGTTTGTGAGAAGAATACACAGGCAATGACTCTAGATGTGGTTTGTGAAAATAACACACATGCAATGACATTGGTGGATCCATATGTGGTTTGTGAAAAGAACACACATGCAATAACTCTAGCTGTGGTTTGTGAAAAGAACACACAGGCAAGACACTGGTGGATCCATATGTGGTTTGTGAAAAGAATAGACATGCAATGACTCTAGCTGTGGTTAATGAATAGAACACTCATACAATCACACTGGTGGATCCATATGTGGTTTGTGAAAAAACACACATGCAATGACTCTAGATGTGGTTTGTGAAAAGAACACACATCCAATGACACTGGTGGATCAATATGTGGTTTGTGAAAAGAACAGAAATCCAATGACTGTAGCTGTGGTTTGTGAAAAGAACACGCATGCAATGACACTGGTGGATCCATGTGTGGTTTGTGAGAAGAACATACATGAACTGACTGTAGCTGTGGTTTGTGAAAAGAACAAACATGCAATAAACTCTGGTGGATCCATATGTGGTCTGTGAGAAGAACACACATGCAATTACTCTAGATGTGGTTTGTGAAAAGAACAGACATCCAATGACTCTAGATGTGGTTTCTGAGAAGAACACACATGCAAATTCACTAGTGGATCCATGTGTGGTTTGTGAGAAGAATAGACATGCAATGACTCTAGCTGTGGTTTGTGAAAAGAACACACATGCAATGAACTCTGGTGGATCCATATGTGGTTTATGGGAAGAACGCACATGCAATAACTCTAGATGTGGTTTGTGAAAAGAACAGACATACAATGACTCTAGCTGTGGTTTTTGAAAAGAACATACATGCAATGAACTCTGGTGGAACCATATGTGGTTTGTGATAAGAATACACATCCAATGACTCTAGATGTGGTTTGTGAAAAGAACAAACATCCAATGACTCTATATGTGGTTTGTTAGAAGAACACACATGCAATCACACTGGTGGATCCATGTGTGGTTTGTGAGAAGAATAGACATGCAATGACTCTAGCTGTGGTTTGTGAAAAGAACACACATGCAATGAACTCTGGTGGATCCATATGTAGTTTGTGAGAAGAACACACATGCAATGACTCTAGCTGTGGTTTGTGAGAGAACAGACATGCAATGAACTCTGGTGGATCCATATGTGGTTGTGAGAAGAACACACATGCAATGACTCTAGATGTGGTTTGTGAAAAGAACAGACATCCAATGACACTGGTGGATCCTTATGTGGTTTGTGAAAAGAACACACATGCAATGACTCTAGTTGTGGTTTGTGAAAAGAACACACATGCCATGACACTTGTGGATCCATATGTGGTTTGTGAGAACAGCAGACATGCAATGAACTCTAGTGGATCCATATGTGGTTTGTGAGAAGAACACACATGCAATGACTCTAGATGTCGTTTGTGAAAATAAAACACATGCAATGACACTGGTGGATCCATATGTGGTTTGTGAAAATAACATACATGCAATGACTCAAGATGTGGTTAATGAAAAGAGCGCACATGCAATGACTCTAGCTGTGGTCTGTGAAAACAACACACATGCAATGACACTGGTGGATCCATATGTGGTTTGTGAAAAGAACAGACATGCAATGACACTAGCTGTGGTTAATGAAAAGAATACACATGCAATCACACTAGTGGATCCATATGTGGTTTGTGAAAAGAACACACATGCAATGATTCTAGATGTGGTTTGTGAAAAGAACACACATGCAATGACACTTGTGGATCCATATGTGGTTTGTGAAAAGAATACACATGGAATGAACTCTGGTGGATCCATATGTGGTTTGTGAGAAGAACACACATGCATTGACTCAAGATGTGGTTTGTGAAAAGAACAGACATGCAATGAATCTAGTTGTGGTTTGTGAAAAGAACACACATGCAATGACTCTGGTGGATCCATGTGTGTTTTGTGAGAAGAACAGACATGCAATGACTCTAGATGAGGTTTGTGAAAAGAACAAACATGCAATGACCTGTGGTGGATCCATATGTGGTTTGTGAGAAGAACAAACATGCAATGAATCTAGCTGTGGTTTGTGAAAAGAACAGACATCCAATGACACTGGTGGATCCATATGTTGTTTGTGAAAAGAACACACATGCAATGCCTCTAGATGTAGTTTGTGAAAAGAACAAATATGCAATGACTCTAGCTGTGGTTTGTGAAAAGAACACACATGCAATGACTCTGGAGGATCCATGTGTGGTTTGTGAGAAGAACAAACATGCAATGACTCTAGTTGTGGTTTGTGAAAAGAGTAGACATGCAATGAACTCTGGTGGATCCATATGTGGTTGTGAGAAGAACACACATGCAATGACTCTTGATGTGGTTTGTGAAAAGAACACACATCCAATGACACTGGTGGATCCATATGTTGTTTGTGAAAAGAACACACATGCAATGACTCTAGATGTGGCTAATGAAAAGAACACACATGCAACGACTCTAGTTGTGGTCTGTGAAAAGAACACACATGCAATTACACTGGTGGATCCATATGTAGTTTGTGACAAGAACAGACATGCAATGACACTAGCTGTGGTTAATGAAAAGAACACACATGCAATCACACTAGTGGATCCATATGTGGTTTGTGAAAAGAACACACATGCAGTGACTCTAGATGTGGTTTGTGAAAAGAACACGCATGCAATGACACTTGTGGATCCATATGTGGTTTGTGAAAAGAATACACATGCAATGAACTCAGGTGGATCCATATGTGGTTTGTGAGAAGAACACACATGCAATGACTCTAGATGTGGTTTGTGAAAAGAACAGACATGCAATGACTCTAGTTGTGGTTTGTGAAAAGAACACACATACAATGACTCTAGTTGTGGTTTGTGAAAAGAACACACATGCAATGACACTTGTGGATCCATATGTGGTTTGTGAGCAGATCAGACATGCAATGAACTCTGGTGGATCCATATGTGGTTTGTGAGAACAACACACATGCAATGACTCTAGATGTGGTTTGTGGAAAAAACACACATGGAATGACACTGGTGGATCGATATGTGGTTTGTGAAAAGAACACACATGCAATGACTCAAGATGTGGTTAATGAAAAGAACACACATGCAATGACTCTAGCCGTGGTCTTTGAAAAGAACACACATGCAATGACACTGGTGGGTCCATATGTGGCTTTTGAAAAGAACAGACATGCAATGACACTAGCTGTGGATAATGAAAAGAACAGACATGCAATCACACTGGTGGATCCATATGTGGTTTGTGAAACAACACACATGCAATGACTCTAGATGTGGTGTGTGAAAAGAACACACATGCAATGACACTGGTGGATCAATATGTGGTTGGTGAAAAGAACAGACATCCAATGACTCTAGATGTGGTTTGTGAGAAGAATAGACATGCAATGACTCTAGCTGTGGTTTGTGAAAAGAACACACATGCAATGAACTCTGGTGGATCCATATGTAGTTTGTGAGAAGAACACACATGCAATGGCTCTAGATGTAGTTCGTGAAAAGAATGGATATGCAATGACACTGGCTATGGTTGATGAAAAGAACACACATGTGATGACTCGGGTAGATCCATGTGTGGTTTGTGAGAAGAACAGACATGCAATGACTCTAGCTGTGGTTTGTGAAAAGAACAGACATGCAATGAACTCTGGTGGATCCATATGTGGTTGTGAGAAGAACACACATGCAATGCCTCTAGATGTGGTTTGTGAAAAGAACAGACATCCAATGACACTGGTGGGTCCATATGTGGTTTGTGAAAAGAACACACATGCAATAACTCTAGATGTGGTTAATGAAAAGAACACACATGCAATGACTCTAGTTGTGGGTTGTGAAAAGAACACACATGCAATGACACTTGTGGATCCATGTGTGGTTTGTGAGAAGAGCAGACATGCAATGAACTCTGGTGGATCCATATGTGGTTTGTGAGAAGAACACACATGCAACGACTCTAGATGTGGTTTGTGAGAAGAACACACATGCAATGACTCTAGATGTGGTTTGTGAAAAGAACACACATGCAGTGACATTGGTGGATCCATATGTGGTTTCTGAAAAGAACACACTTGCAATGACTCAAGATGTGGTTAATGCCAAGAACACACATGCAATGACTCTAGCTGTGGTCTGTGAAAAATAAAACACATGCAATGACACTGGTGGATCCATATGTGGTTTGTGAAAATAACATACATGCAATGACTCAAGATGTGGTTAATGAAAAGAGCGCACATGCAATGACTCTAGCTGTGGTCTGTGAAAACAACACACATGCAATGACACTGGTGGATCCATATGTGGTTTGTGAAAAGAACAGACATGCAATGACACTAGCTGTGGTTAATGAAAAGAATACACATGCAATCACACTAGTGGATCCATATGTGGTTTGTGAAAAGAACACACATGCAATGATTCTAGATGTGGTTTGTGAAAAGAACACACATGCAATGACACTTGTGGATCCATATGTGGTTTGTGAAAAGAATACACATGGAATGAACTCTGGTGGATCCATATGTGGTTTGTGAGAAGAACACACATGCATTGACTCAAGATGTGGTTTGTGAAAAGAACACACATGCAATGACACTGGTGGATCCATATGTGGTTTGTGAAAATAACACACATGCAATGACTCCGGATGTGGTTAATGAAAAGAATACACATGCAATGAACTCTGGTGTATCGATATGTGGTTTGTGAGAAGAATACACAGGCAATGACTCTAGATGTGGTTTGTGAAAATAACACACATGCAATGACATTGGTGGATCCATATGTGGTTTGTGAAAAGAACACACATGCAATAACTCTAGCTGTGGTTTGTGAAAAGAACACACAGGCAAGACACTGGTGGATCCATATGTGGTTTGTGAAAAGAATAGACATGCAATGACTCTAGCTGTGGTTAATGAATAGAACACTCATACAATCACACTGGTGGATCCATATGTGGTTTGTGAAAAAACACACATGCAATGACTCTAGATGTGGTTTGTGAAAAGAACACACATCCAATGACACTGGTGGATCAATATGTGGTTTGTGAAAAGAACAGAAATCCAATGACTGTAGCTGTGGTTTGTGAAAAGAACACGCATGCAATGACACTGGTGGATCCATGTGTGGTTTGTGAGAAGAACATACATGAACTGACTGTAGCTGTGGTTTGTGAAAAGAACAAACATGCAATAAACTCTGGTGGATCCATATGTGGTCTGTGAGAAGAACACACATGCAATTACTCTAGATGTGGTTTGTGAAAAGAACAGACATCCAATGACTCTAGATGTGGTTTCTGAGAAGAACACACATGCAAATTCACTAGTGGATCCATGTGTGGTTTGTGAGAAGAATAGACATGCAATGACTCTAGCTGTGGTTTGTGAAAAGAACACACATGCAATGAACTCTGGTGGATCCATATGTGGTTTATGGGAAGAACGCACATGCAATAACTCTAGATGTGGTTTGTGAAAAGAACAGACATACAATGACTCTAGCTGTGGTTTTTGAAAAGAACATACATGCAATGAACTCTGGTGGAACCATATGTGGTTTGTGATAAGAATACACATCCAATGACTCTAGATGTGGTTTGTGAAAAGAACAAACATCCAATGACTCTATATGTGGTTTGTTAGAAGAACACACATGCAATCACACTGGTGGATCCATGTGTGGTTTGTGAGAAGAATAGACATGCAATGACTCTAGCTGTGGTTTGTGAAAAGAACACACATGCAATGAACTCTGGTGGATCCATATGTAGTTTGTGAGAAGAACACACATGCAATGACTCTAGCTGTGGTTTGTGAAGAGAACAGACATGCAATGAACTCTGGTGGATCCATATGTGGTTGTGAGAAGAACACACATGCAATGACTCTAGATGTGGTTTGTGAAAAGAACAGACATCCAATGACACTGGTGGATCCTTATGTGGTTTGTGAAAAGAACACACATGCAATGACTCTAGTTGTGGTTTGTGAAAAGAACACACATGCCATGACACTTGTGGATCCATATGTGGTTTGTGAGAACAGCAGACATGCAATGAACTCTAGTGGATCCATATGTGGTTTGTGAGAAGAACACACATGCAATGACTCTAGATGTCGTTTGTGAAAATAAAACACATGCAATGACACTGGTGGATCCATATGTGGTTTGTGAAAATAACATACATGCAATGACTCAAGATGTGGTTAATGAAAAGAGCGCACATGCAATGACTCTAGCTGTGGTCTGTGAAAACAACACACATGCAATGACACTGGTGGATCCATATGTGGTTTGTGAAAAGAACAGACATGCAATGACACTAGCTGTGGTTAATGAAAAGAATACACATGCAATCACACTAGTGGATCCATATGTGGTTTGTGAAAAGAACACACATGCAATGATTCTAGATGTGGTTTGTGAAAAGAACACACATGCAATGACACTTGTGGATCCATATGTGGTTTGTGAAAAGAATACACATGGAATGAACTCTGGTGGATCCATATGTGGTTTGTGAGAAGAACACACATGCATTGACTCAAGATGTGGTTTGTGAAAAGAACAGACATGCAATGAATCTAGTTGTGGTTTGTGAAAAGAACACACATGCAATGACTCTGGTGGATCCATGTGTGTTTTGTGAGAAGAACAGACATGCAATGACTCTAGATGAGGTTTGTGAAAAGAACAAACATGCAATGACCTGTGGTGGATCCATATGTGGTTTGTGAGAAGAACAAACATGCAATGAATCTAGCTGTGGTTTGTGAAAAGAACAGACATCCAATGACACTGGTGGATCCATATGTTGTTTGTGAAAAGAACACACATGCAATGCCTCTAGATGTAGTTTGTGAAAAGAACAAATATGCAATGACTCTAGCTGTGGTTTGTGAAAAGAACACACATGCAATGACTCTGGAGGATCCATGTGTGGTTTGTGAGAAGAACAAACATGCAATGACTCTAGTTGTGGTTTGTGAAAAGAGTAGACATGCAATGAACTCTGGTGGATCCATATGTGGTTGTGAGAAGAACACACATGCAATGACTCTTGATGTGGTTTGTGAAAAGAACACACATCCAATGACACTGGTGGATCCATATGTTGTTTGTGAAAAGAACACACATGCAATGACTCTAGATGTGGCTAATGAAAAGAACACACATGCAACGACTCTAGTTGTGGTCTGTGAAAAGAACACACATGCAATTACACTGGTGGATCCATATGTAGTTTGTGACAAGAACAGACATGCAATGACACTAGCTGTGGTTAATGAAAAGAACACACATGCAATCACACTAGTGGATCCATATGTGGTTTGTGAAAAGAACACACATGCAGTGACTCTAGATGTGGTTTGTGAAAAGAACACGCATGCAATGACACTTGTGGATCCATATGTGGTTTGTGAAAAGAATACACATGCAATGAACTCAGGTGGATCCATATGTGGTTTGTGAGAAGAACACACATGCAATGACGCTAGATGTGGTTTGTGAAAAGAACAGACATGCAATGACTCTAGTTGTGGTTTGTGAAAAGAACACACATACAATGACTCTAGTTGTGGTTTGTGAAAAGAACACACATGCAATGACACTTGTGGATCCATATGTGGTTTGTGAGCAGATCAGACATGCAATGAACTCTGGTGGATCCATATGTGGTTTGTGAGAACAACACACATGCAATGACTCTAGATGTGGTTTGTGGAAAAAACACACATGGAATGACACTGGTGGATCCATATGTGGTTTGTGAAAAGAACACACATGCAATGACTCAAGATGTGGTTAATGAAAAGAACACACATGCAATGACTCTAGCCGTGGTCTTTGAAAAGAACACACATGCAATGACACTGGTGGGTCCATATGTGGCTTTTGAAAAGAACAGACATGCAATGACACTAGCTGTGGATAATGAAAAGAACAGACATGCAATCACACTGGTGGATCCATATGTGGTTTGTGAAACAACACACATGCAATGACTCTAGATGTGGTGTGTGAAAAGAACACACATGCAATGACACTGGTGGATCAATATGTGGTTGGTGAAAAGAACAGACATCCAATGACTCTAGATGTGGTTTGTGAGAAGAATAGACATGCAATGACTCTAGCTGTGGTTTGTGAAAAGAACACACATGCAATGAACTCTGGTGGATCCATATGTAGTTTGTGAGAAGAACACACATGCAATGGCTCTAGATGTAGTTCGTGAAAAGAATGGATATGCAATGACACTGGCTATGGTTGATGAAAAGAACACACATGTGATGACTCGGGTAGATCCATGTGTGGTTTGTGAGAAGAACAGACATGCAATGACTCTAGCTGTGGTTTGTGAAAAGAACAGACATGCAATGAACTCTGGTGGATCCATATGTGGTTGTGAGAAGAACACACATGCAATGCCTCTAGATGTGGTTTGTGAAAAGAACAGACATCCAATGACACTGGTGGGTCCATATGTGGTTTGTGAAAAGAACACACATGCAATAACTCTAGATGTGGTTAATGAAAAGAACACACATGCAATGACTCTAGTTGTGGGTTGTGAAAAGAACACACATGCAATGACACTTGTGGATCCATGTGTGGTTTGTGAGAAGAGCAGACATGCAATGAACTCTGGTGGATCCATATGTGGTTTGTGAGAAGAACACACATGCAACGACTCTAGATGTGGTTTGTGAGAAGAACACACATGCAATGACTCTAGATGTGGTTTGTGAAAAGAACACACATGCAGTGACATTGGTGGATCCATATGTGGTTTCTGAAAAGAACACACTTGCAATGACTCAAGATGTGGTTAATGCCAAGAACACACATGCAATGACTCTAGCTGTGGTCTGTGAAAAATAACACACATGCAATGACACTTGTGGATCCATTTGTGGTTTGTGAAAAGAACATACATGCAATGACACTAGCTGTGGTTAATGAAACGAACACACATGCAATCACACTGGTGGATCCATATGTGGTTTGTGAAAAGAACACACATGCAATGAATCTAGATGTGGTTTGTGAAAAGAACACACATGCAATGACACTGGTGGATCAATATGTGGTTTGTGAAAAGAATAGACATCCAATGACTCTAGATGTGGTTTGTGGGAAGAACAGACATGACATGACTCTAGCTGCGGTTGGTGAATAGAACAGAAATGCAATGAACTCTGGTGGATCCAAATGTGGTTTGTGAGAAGAACACACATGCAATGACTCTAGATGTGGTTTGTGAAAAGAACAGACATGCAATGGCTCTAGCTGTGGTTTGTGAAAATAACACACATGCAATGACTGTAGTGGATGCATTTGTGGTTTGTGAGAACAGACATGCAATGACTCTAGATGTGGTTTGTGAATGTAACATCCCAATTTCAGCAACCCTGATTAGATGTCTAGAAAGCAAAAATTAGGGGGAACAAAAACTTTTCTTGTAAGGTGTTGAAGTGTTTACTTTTTGTTTGTTTGTGCTTATGCATATGTATGTGTATTAGATGATATACTCCTTACCTTAACATGAGTTGACAAAAGCTACTTCCCAAAGCAGTCTTGGCTTAATTTCCATATTCTCAAATGTTCTGGCCTTTCAAAACCTGAGCCAAGAAGCCTTTGCAAACCAACTATTTTAGTAGCTTCTATTGATCAAACTATGGAGAGCTATATAACATAATCTCCTTATGTTTCCAAGACAGAACCTTCTACTATTCTTATCTCTAGATTTAACAAAAACTTTTTATGAAGCATTTGAACTCTATTATTGGTAGAGATACCAAAGAATCTCATCTTATTCAAACTCCAACCCTTTTCAAATTGCCCAACCTTACCTCATGTCAGACTTGATGGTAACCCTAGTAGTAGTTGATTTGTTTGTAAGATGAGTTGCCTTGATCTGCTGCTTGATTTTTTTGCTTAGGAGATAGTATGAACTACTCTAGGAGCTCATCCTCTAGGATCAAGATACTTTAAGAATCACCAAATCCTAAAAAGGAATACAATCTGGATCTAATCCTTAGCCACCAAGTGATCATCTAAAACCCTTAACCAGATCAATTATGCAGTGATCCATTCTAGAAGCTTCCAAGTCAATGAAGACCAATATCAAGCATGGATCCCTTCTACTCCCTCTACACTTCCACATCAGCCACTTGATGATTCTTGGGTACCCTGCAACCCATCAAAAACATCCCCTCTCATGCCCTAGTCAAAAACCCTAAATCTGCCTAATTTGGCTAAGTCTAGAAAACTATTTCCAACATCACCTTTTTGAATGTCTCCCTTTCTCAACCCTTGTGCATTTTTGAAAATGCATCTAAACCATCTTGTTAAAAATCCTAAGGACTACCATGGCCCACTCTTTCCCTTGGTTATATCATCCTCCAACCCACCTATTCTTGACGGTTTTGCAGGCAACAAAATAACTATTCCTGCAAATCTAGTCGGCATGCCTACTTTGATAGAAGCTCACACCACCATGCAACCTTCGATGGACCAACTCTTTGCATGGTTGTGTTCTAATAAAATATGTATATCAAAATATACTTCACTTGTTCCAAGTGGATCTTGGTGCTGCTTAAACCCACAAGGTATTGAAGGCTAGTTGATAATCTGCTTTGGCAGGCTTATTATATTCCAAGTTTGAAAGCCTGTCTTGGTGATCCCAAGAAGGATAAAGCTCAAACCTCTACACCCTTGTGATCTACATCACTTGGTATATCCATCCATATATTCCATGCCCCAAGGAGACCTCTGAGCTCCAAGATCCAACATGGTTATTATGGTATGAATTTAACATCACCCTAGATCCTTAATCTAGGGTACTCCACCAAAATCAACTTGGATTCTCACATCCCAAGGTTGCACATGGTTATTATGGTACTCCACCAAAATCATCTACCTTGATAGTCAAGATTTATCAATAATTATCCATATTTATTACGAACCCAAATCTAATTAATCTCCTTAATAGTCAAAATCTCCAAAACTCCTCTCACAAAGGAAAGTTTGGTTTTTGCCAAAACACTTCCCCAACTTTTGGCTCAATTGAGGTCCACATATCATAACCCATCTTCACACTTCAAAAATAAATATTTTTGAAGAGTCTTATTATTTCTTTTTGCCCATTTTCTGAAATGGCTGAATTGGAATAATAATTGTTCTAAATATTTTTAAGCCTCAATAAATCTTGGGAAAATTCCCCTTAGTGTGTATTCACATTCGGGACCATCTCACGTCAAAAACTCCACCTGTCCAATGTAAAATTATCAAATGATCTTCTAGAAACCACTTCTGCAGTTTTTGAATAAATGGATTTAAGTGGACTTTAAATCTTTAGAAAAATATCAAATAATCCCTAGAGAGGTATATTGACCTCACCCATCTACCAGTACCATCTCTCCCACTCTTTCCAACATGAATAAAGAAACCCCTTCACAAGCATTCTTGTGATCAAAATAGCACAACAATCAAAACCTTGTACAAATACCCCATTAACCTCATCCAATCTTCTCCACCAAGCTTCTACAGCTCCATTCTCGCCCTCTAGTCGAAAACACTGTAGCACCCCCTTCCCCTTGTCCTTTAGTGCTTGGAGGAACGAGAGATGCACCCATTGGTCACACCTTTTCTTTAATTCTTGCAGCAGCCATCCCACTCCTCCTCTGCCCTGTAGCTTGACCAGAATACCACCCTCCACTCCCACAGTAACAAGCCCCTGGTTTCACCTCCTCTCTCCCATGCCCAATGTACTATGCCCACCATGAACCCCTCCCCTTCGGTATATAGCTCCACCGGCCAGCTCCACTCTCCCCCTTGGCCTCATTTGCGTCCATCTCCTCCCCTAAAACCCCTCCCTCTCTGCATGTCACCGTGCCACGCTCCCCTCCTTCCCCTCTCTCTGATACTGCTGTTTTGGTGGCCAGGTACTGCCCCTATCGTCGCCGCCGTCGAGCTCCGACAAGGTCATTCTCGGGCACCTCAACGCGAGCCCATTCTCACCGTCCAAGGCACCCGCTACGCCCACCGAACGCTTCTTCGCGACCTCCGCTCCCACCCAGCACCATCTACCCCGACCGGAAGGCGCCCCTGAGTAAGCTCCGACGAGCTCCTGACAGATCTTCACCGGCGAGATGCATGGACAGCTTCCCCGTGGCCGAACTCGACGATGCCGCCCATCGCCGGAACCGCCACCATGCACCGCTTCGCCCTGTGCCATCACCGACCCCTCTCGAGCCCTCTGGTGAGAACCCCAGACCTCCTAGAGCCATCCCTAGGGTTTCGTCGAGCTGCCTTAGGCGGAGGTGGACGACGAACTTCGTCCGTCGATCCTCACTTTATCGGACGGATGGAAGCACCCGATGCCCCTTTGCGCCTCGCGTCCGGCTGACGAGTGGGCCCTTCTCGGCCGGGATTCAAACCTAGCTCCCGTGCGTCGCCCCCAGCACCGTGGGTCGAAATCCCTCCAGTCGGCCCAATAACCCCTAGATCCCAGCCCATCCCCTGACCGTTTTAATCTTTTTCTCAGATCCATAAACTGTGGCTTTCAGTTTAAATCATTTTGAAAATGGAAACAAACTCCATTTGCCCAGATCTGAAATTCCTAGTGTTTCTGAGTGTTTTCTTGAACATGTAGTACCAAAACTTTGACCGAGTTTATTTTGATAATTTTCTAAGATTTATTATACTAATAAGTATCCTCTGCACTAAATAAATTCCCTAGAAAATTCTATAAACCTAAATGGAATAAATCCAATTCTATCTAGTAGATATTCCTTTGTCCCATCTAGGAGCATTGATCCCATATCCACTTGAGTTACTTTTGCCTGTGGAAAAAATAAACAAAAGCAAGCCTTCTCAGCCTTTAGAAAATTCCCTAGGTCAAACCAAAGTTGGTATTGACCTATTTCAAACTCCCAGCGAAGTGGTACAGCAATACCTATCCAAATCCAGGAGATAAGGAATTATTGACCCTTAGTTGAATTTTAGTGAATTAAATACTTATGTAAGAGGTATTATCACTAAATAAAACACTCCAGGAGTTTGAAAACTCCAAAAAAGTGAATCCAATTCCAAAGAAAGGTTTTCTAAATTCCTACCCTGTGTCTCTGGAATCTACTCAAAAGCTTCTGTAGATCTAATTTGGTGAAAAAGACAAAAACACCACAGAACTGCCTTTGGGAATTTCCTGAGGGCATTCTGTTAATTATCTTGACTTGATTCCAACTCTCAGTAAACAAGTACATCAAGACCTACCTTACCCTCCAAGGAAATAATTTTTGGAGCTCCAGAACTTCTCTGGTGAATTCTCTCCTAAAACTAGAGCTTTTATCATTAGAATATTCATAACTATTTAAAGAAAAGTGATAAATTAGTGAAACCACTTTTGTTGGTTTCATTTTATCAACATATACATGTAGGTATCATTTGTATACAATGGTATCATAAAGGATATGGTCTTGTTCCAAAACCCATCTTGTAGGTAATTTCTAGACTTTAAATCCTAAGGGATTTTCATCCCCCTTCTCCAAGGCTATCTCAATCTCCTAAATCTAATCCTCTCAAAACCTAATGAATTGAGTAATGTGTGGTATGTTTGTCTGCTGTATTGTATTGATGCTTGCATTGATTTATGTTGATTGTGGCCTTGTTTGTTTGCATGTGCTGTCCGGACGACGATAGTTGCGATGAAATCGGAGAGCAGGAGAAGTGGTAATTATTAGTGTTATGGGTATTCTTGGTTATCTAAAGAAGAAGTCCAGGGAAATTATGCCATATTGCTGATCATCAGGCAAGCCACCCTCTTGCTCATAAGTCGTGTCCTACTATTTTACTGATGCATGTTTTATCTTTTGGTTTATTAAAACTGCATTGTTTTACTTTATATTGATGTATATATATATATGGTAGTAGCTCGAATCCTCCGAACTATTACACTTTGTACTATTAAGTATAACCCCCTTGGTGACCCCTACTTGCCCCTAGTAGAATAGATGGTGTAATACACCACACCCTTTGGAGACCCTGATTTAGCCGAAGCAAAGCTAGAGGATGGGAAGACCCCGAAAAAGTTTTATCAAATGTTTTATGTTAAAACCTTGGTGTGGTGAGACCTCCCAAGAGATGTTGAAAAATAAGAAGGTTTGGTTTTAAAAAATGCTGAAGAAAAGATGGAGGAAAAAGGTTTATGAAAATGCACCTGGTTCTTTGCAGTTTTGCTAGAACAATTAACCCGTGCACCCACATTACTCTGGAATGGGACAGGGTTGGATTTGATGTTTGTCTATTCTGGTATAAGCTGCCTCGCAACAACTACAGGGGAACAAAAATCCCTGGAGGGTGGGCCTTCTCATGTGAGGGTCCATGTGGGACATCGACCTAGAGAAGGAACGAAGGGCATGCGCGCCTCCACGTGTTACTATGAGCCCCTCATTTAAAGCGCAACACTTGGGAAGTGCAAAAATGCGCTCCGGTTGGTCCTAGGTACCCGACATCCCGGTTTTGAGGGGAATAACACGCATAGGGTAGGCACTTACATTAGAGGGGGCATCCGGAGAGTCTTGATCGGTTACTCGACCCACGATTGGTGAAGATCAGGGTAGTGTACCCGGATGGTGTGGGTAAAGTGTACAACCTCTGCAGCGTGTAAATCTATTCGAATAGCCGCGTCCGCGGTCATGGACGGTTGGGAAGGTTGTTGTAGAGCGGTGCTGGTTTTGTTTTCAAAAAGGATTTCTGAAAAGAAATGGCTTTGGAAATGTTTTGACCATGGGATGGTCGAAAAGGATCCCTGTTTTGACCATGGGATGATTAGAAAGGGATGGAAGGAGTTTGGTCATGGGATGACCGTAAAGGAGGAACAAATGGGTGAACCAGTCCTGATGTTTTCCAAAACTTTTCAAAAAGGTTTCCAAAATGTTTTACAAAAGTTTTCAACAAAGATATGTAGATGTTGGGTCTACAACATAGAAAACAAAAAATTTCCTACGATGAGAACTACACGCCAAGATCTATCTACTAGGTACAGAGCAACGGGTGGACATACATCCATTAGGAATATACCCTCGAAGACAATGAGTTTTGTTAATGAGTAGGAACTCGTGGTTGATGTAGTCGTACACTTGCCGATCTCAAGATCGTGTGGAAGTCTGAGCACCGCAAATCAGCAGCGCATCCGTCCTCACACACACGTTCAAGCCACAGGACAACCTCCACCTCCTCGCTCCAGCGATCCAGTGGAAACAGCAACTCCTTCCAGACGAAATGCCACCGGGAACATGTATCTCGCTAATCCGAGATCATGGGGGAATAATTCTAGAGGGGGAGAGAGATCCTTCACGAGGAGGTGTGTGGAAGAAGGAGGAAGAGGGGGGCCTTTTATAGGAGGAGGGGGGTACCCCCTACATGGCCGGCGCCTCATGGAGGTGAACCCTCACCTCCTCCATTCATGTGGTGGTAACTCCTCCACATTAAAATGCCTCTTCACATTCCCTTTTAAAGTCCTACATTAAATGCATTAAAATTCTCTAAGTTTAATGCTCTCTCATTTAATAAAACTCTTTTATTAAATTTATTCAGAATTTTGTTAATTACTTTAATTAACAAACATTCACATATAACCCCTTGCAATATTTCAATATCACATGCAGAACCACTTTCTGCAATTTCGCCCCAAACAGTTTCCGATTTCTATCGAAACAATTCCTGCGCTTTGCAATTCTTTCGTCTGAAACATATGTGCTCCAAAATGGTGTCCGGTAACTCTTAAGTGTGTCACCCTATGGTTCGCGAATAATGCAGACATGATTGAGACTCCTCTCAGATCAATGATCAGAAGCGGGACCTGAAGATCCATACTGACTCCTGCATATTAAACGATGACTTATGTGATCGTGAGAACCTTTAACGCTTGTAATTTAATCCCTTTGTCTCATGATATAATACATGTCCGAGATTCGATCATCGTTATCCAAATACCTAGTTTGATCTCGTTACCGACATGCACTCTTTTCTCGTTCCCGTGATATAACATTCTAGTGATCACATCACTTGCTTGCAAGCTATCTTAATGTGATATCACCGAGAGGGCCCAGAGTATATCTATCCGTCATAAGGATTGACAAATTCCACTCTTGATCCATGAGCCTCAACATAACACCTTCGTAGCACTGAATCCATCTTTATAGTGACCATGTTACGGTGTGACGTTTGATGTTATTAAGATACTCTTCCCGTGTTAGCAATTAACATGATCTCATGGTCTAAGGATAAAGATTACTTCGTATGATGTTATAGCAATGTAAACATAATGACTTGATCGTAATGCTATACTTCGGATGAATGTTCATCACATCATTTCACAAATACTGTGACCTTGTTATTAATAACATCTAATGTCCATGATCAGGAAACCTTGATCATCTTGTTAATCAACAAGCTAGTCTATAAGAGAGGCATAACTAGGAACCCTTTTTGTTTATTAAACACACATGTATTGATGTTTCCGATCAACAAAATTATAGCATGCAAAATAAACATCTATCATATATAAGGAAGACATAATAACAACTTTATCATTGCCTCTCAAGGCATATTTCCTTCTGTCTCCCACTTGCACTATAGACAATAATCTAGTTCACATAGTGATAAATCTAACACCCATGGAGTTCTGGTGTTGATCATGTTTTGCCCTAGGGAGAGCTTTAGTCAATGGATCTGCTACATTTAGGTCCGTGTGTACTTTACAAATCTTTATATCTCCATCCTTGACATGCTCGCGGATGGAGTGAAACCGGCGCTTAATATGCTTGGAATTCTTGTGTGACCTCGGTTCCTTGGCGTTGGCTATGGCTCCATTGTTGTCACAATATATCACCATTGGGTCCAATGCATTAGGAACCACACTTAGTTCCGTAATGAACTCTTTCATCCAAACCGCTTCCTGCGCCACTTCTGAAGCAGCAACATATTCCGCCTCTGTCGTTGATCCAACCACCATAGGTTGTTTGGAACTCTTCCAACTAACTACTGCTCCATTCAAGAGAATTACATATCCGGATTGAGACTTAGAGTCATCCGGATCGGTGTCAAAACGAGCATCGACATAACACTTAGCGACTATCTCTTCTTCACCTCCGTATATAAGAAACATATCCCTAGTTCTTCTCAAGTACTTGAGGATGTTCTTAACCGCTATCCAGTGTTCCGAACCTGGATCAGATTGGTACCTACTAGTCAAACTAATAGCATGTGCCACATCTGGTCTTGTACATAGCATGGTATACGTTATAGAGCCTATGGCCGAGGCATAGGGGATCTTATCCATTATCTCTCTTTCTTCCGTCGTAGCCGGACTTTGAGTCTTACTCAATGTCTTGCCTTGCAGCATAGGTAAGAACCCCTTTTACTTCCATCCATATTAAACTTCTTTAATATCTTATCAAGGTATGTACTCTGCGATAGCCCAATTAGGCGCCTTGATCTATCTCTATAGATTTTAATGCCCAATATATGACGCTTCACCAAGATTTTTCATCGAAAATTTGCTGTTTAGATAACTTTTAACATTGTTTAAAAGATCTATATCATTTCCAATCAATAATATGTCATCCACATATAATATCAGAAATGCCACATTCCTCCCACTCACTTTCTTGTAAATACAAGCCTCTCCATAAGTTTGGACAAATCCAAATTCTTTGATCACCTCATCAAAACGGAGATTCCAACTCCGGGATGCTTGCTTCAGTCCATAAATAGATTGCTGAAGTTTGCATACCTTATTAGCATCCTTAGGATCGACAAAACCCTTAGGTTGTATCATATACAACTCTTCTTCAATATTACCATTGAGGAATGCAGTTTTGACATCGATCTGCCATATTTCAAATCGAAATATGTAGCAATTGCTAACATAATCCTAACCGACTTAAGCATCGCTACGGGAGAGAATGTCTCATCCTAGTCAACTCCTTGAATTTGTCGAAACCCCTTTGCGACAAGTCGAGCCTTATAGATGGTCACATTACCATTAGCATCAGTTTTTCTTTTGAAGATCCATTTATTCTCAACGGCCTTTCGATCATGAGGTAAGTCCACCAAGGTCCAAACCTGGTTCTCGTACATGGATTCCATCTCGGATTTCATGGCTTCTAGCCATTTGTTGGAATCCGGGATCATCATCGCTTCTTCACACGTCGCAGGGTCATCTATTTCATCAACCATGAAATTCACAACAAGATAACCGTACAGTTCAGGAGCTGCACGTGTCCTACTTGACCTACGAGGTTCGGCAGTGTCCTCTTTCGGAGTTTCATGATCAATATCATTAGCTCTCTCTTCATTAGGTGAAGTCAACTCCGAAACAATTTCCGGTGCTGCGCTACTCGCCATTTCATGAAGAGAAGGTTCAATAACCTCTTCGAGTTCTACCTTCCAACCACTCACACCTTTCGCGAGAAACTCCTTCTCAAGAAAGGATCCATTATTGGCAACAAAAACCTTGCCCTCGGATCTGTGATAGAAGGTATACCCAATCGTTTCCTTAGGGTATCCTATGAAGACACATTTTTACGCTTTGGGTTCGAGTTTATCCGGCTGAAGTTTCTTCATATAGACATCGCATCCCCAAACTTTAAGAAACGACAACTTAGGTTTGTTTCCAAACCATAATTCATACGGTGTCGTTTCAACGGATTTAGATGGTGCCCGATTTAAAGTGAATGCAACTGTTTCTAGTGCATAACCCCAAAATGACAGTGACAAGTCAGTCAGAGACATCATAGATCGAACCATATCCAATAAAGTACGATTACGACGTTCCGACACACCATTACGTTGTGGTGTTCCAGCAGGCGTGAGTTGTGAAACTATTCCACACTCTTTCATGTGTGTGCTAAACTCGTAACTTAGATACTCACCTCCACGGTCAGACCGAAGAAATTTGATCTTTCTATTACGATGATTTTCCACTTCATTCTCAAATTCCTTGAACTTTTCAAAGGTTTCAGACTTGTGTTTCATCAAATAGATATACCCATATCTACTCAAATCATCCGTGAAAGTAACAAAATAACGATATCCACCTCGCGCCGACACACTCATTGGTCCACACACATCAGTATGTATGATTTCCTATAAATCTGTCGCCCGTTCCATTGAACCGGAAAACGGCGTTCTAGTCATCTTGCCCATAAGGCATGGTTCACATGTATCAAATGATTCAAAATCAAGTGATTCCAAAAGTCCATCAGAATGGAGTTTCTTCATGCGTTTAACAGCAATATGACCTAGACGGCAGTGCCACATATATGTAGATATATCGTTATCAAGTTTAATCTTTTTAGCATCAACATTATGAATATGCGTAATATTACCGTCGAGATCCAACAGAAATAAACCATTCAACAAAGGTGCATGACCATAAAAGAATTATCCATATAAATCGAACAACCATTGTTTTCAGACTTAAACAAATAACCACTTTGCATCAAACATGATCCGGATACAATGTTCATGCTTAGTGCAGGGACCAAATAACAATTATTTAGATTTATCACTAACCCCGATGGCATATGGAGAGGTAGCGTTCCGACGGCGATCACATCAACTCTTGATCCATTGCCGACCCGGATCGTGACCTCATCCCTTGCTAGTTGTCACTTGTTCCGTAGCCCCTGAATCGAGTTACATATATTAGCAACCGATCCCGTATCAAATACCCAGGTGCTACTGCGAGTACTAGTCAAGTGCACATCAATAACATGTATATCACATATACCTTTGTTTTCCTTGCCGGCCTTCTTGTCCGCCAAATACTTGGGGCAATTGCGCTTCCAATGGCCAGTCCCCTTGCAATAGTAACACTCGGTGTCAGACTTAGGGCCAGCTCGGGGTTTCCTTTCAGGTGTGGCAACAGATTTGCCGCCCTTCTTTCCTTTGTGCTTGCCTTTCTTGTCCTTCTTGAAACCGGTGGTCTTATTGATCATCAACACTTGATGTTCTTTCCTAATCTCCACTTCTACAGTCTTAAGCATTGATAGAAGCTCGAGAAGAGACTTCTTCATGCCCTGCATATTATTGTTCATCACGAAGCTCTGGTAGCTAGGTGGAAGATTTTGGAGAACACGATGTATGCCTAAGTCAATGGGAATCGTTATTCCCAAGGACACAAGCTTATCGGCATACCCAGACATTTTGAGTACGTGCTCACTAGCGGAGTTGTTCTCCTCCGTCATGCAGCTAAAGAACTTTTCAGAAGCATTATAACTCTCTACGGCAGCATGGGTATCGAAAATCATTTTCAATTCTCCCATGGTATCAAAGGCATTGCCATTTTTGAAACGCTTTCGAAGTTCTGGCTCTAGCCCATACAGTATGCCGCAATGAACTAAGTTGTGGTCCTCCTGACGAGACATATAGACATTCTTTTCCTCGTCAGGGGCATCAGGAGCTGGTGGGGGACCTAGCGGCGCGTCTAGCACATATTGCTTTTGTGCAGCAGTGAGGAGAATCCTCAAATTCATAGCCCAGTTGGTGAAGTTGCTACCATTCGCAGTAAGTTTCTCTTTCTCCATGAACACATTGAAATTAAAAGCAGGTGGTGCCATCTACAACAGAATTTGTAAAGTTTATTTAGACTAAGTTTATGATAGAGTGAGTTCAACTAATCCAAATTACTAATGAACTCCCACTCAAAAACGACATCCCTCGTGCCTTTTTGGTGATTACATGAACCAAATCCACTACACCAAGTCCGATCATCACGTGAGTCGGTGTAGCTTCAAAGGCGAGCATCTATATGGGCATCATATCAACTATATGACTCATGCTTAACCTTTCAGTCTGTGTTCCGAGGCCATGTCTGTACATGCTAGGCTCGCCAAGTAAGAACCTTAATACTCACGTGTGTAAAACTGTCTTACACCCGTTGTATGAAAGCGTGGAGTCGAGTACACCCGATCATCACGTGATGTCTCGAAACACGATTCATAGAATGGTGCATACTTAAGGAAGAACACATTTTATCTTGATATCTAAATGAGGGATCATCTTACAATGCTACCAAAAGCGCCAAACTAGCAGTATAAGATGCTAACATCTAATGTGTAAAGTGAGATGACATGGTCCATCCATTTGATCTCTAGCATTTGCATCGTGGTATGATCTCTATCATTCCTTTGTGTGTAAGGCCAAGGTCTATGGAACTTACACGTTGAATGTGTTGTAAGAGTATCTATCATACATCTACTTACAACAATACCATATCAATACACTAGCCCAGCAACGATCTAAACTAGACGCCTCTAATTTATCAATTGCAAGTTTTACGTGGATTAGGGCTTTCGGAGATAGAACCGTTCTTACCTACGAACATGAACCACAACAAGGATAACCAAGTTATTAGCAACTCGTTGTAAATCACATATTGACTATAGTAGGAGAGACACACACCCGCCAGCCACTTATGTAAAACTAGTTGCATGTCAGTCGTGGAACCGATCTCATGTATGATGACATGTCAGGTTGGCAAAATATCCAAAATACATAGAAGATGCAATAACATGATCATCATTGCCCACATATAAACATATGTGTACTACCCGTGCAAATCACCTATGCATAGATCAGGCTGTATACCACAGTTGTGTCCACAACATAGAAAACAAAAAATTCCTATGATGAGAACTACATGCCAAGATCTATCTACTAGGTACAGAGCAACGGGTGGACATACATCCATCGAGAACTTACCCTCAAAGACAACGAGTTTTGTTAACGAGTAGGAACTCGTGGTTGATGTAGTCGTACACTTGCCGATCTCAAGATCGTGTGGAAGTCCGAGCGCCGCAAATCAGCAGGGCATCCTTCCTCGCACCCACGTTCAAGGCACCGGACAACCTCCACCTCCTCGCTCCAGCGATCCAGCGGAAGCAACAACTCCTTCCAGACGAAATTCCACCGAGAACATGTATCTCGCTAATTCGAGACCATACGGGAATAATTCTAGAGGGGGAGAGAGATCCTTCACGAGGAGGTGTGTGGAAGAAGGAGGAAGAGGGGGCCTTTTATAGGAGGAGGGGAGTACCCCCTCCATGGCCGGCGCCTCATGGAGGTGACCCCTCACGAGGAGGTTAATTAAAAGAACACACATGCAATAACTCTAGCTGTGGTTTGTAAAAAGAACACACATGCAATGACACTGGTGGATCCGTATGTGGTTTGTGAACAGAATAGACATGTAATGACTCTAGTGGATCCATGTGTGGTTTTTGAGAAGTACATGCACGCAATGACTCTAGCTATGGTTTGTGAAAAGAACAGACGTGCAATGAACTCTGGTGGATCCATATGTGGTTTGTGAGAAGAACACACATGCAATGACTCTAGATGTGGTTTGTGAAAAGAACAGACATCCAATGACACTGGTGGATCCATATGTGGTTTGTGAAAAGAACACACATGCAATGACTCTGGATGTGGTTAATGAAAAGAACACACATGCGATGAACTCTTGTCGATCCATATGTAGTTTGTGAGAAGAACACACATGCAATGACTCTAGATGTCGTTTGTGAAAAGAACATACATGCATTGACTCTAGATGTGGTTTGTGAATAGAACAGACATGCAATGACTCTGGTGGATCCATGTGTGGTTTGTGAGAAGAACAGACATGTAATGACTAGCTGTGGTTTGTGAAAAGAACAGACACGCAATGATCTCTGGTGGATCCATCTGTGGTTTGTGAGAAGAACACACATGCAATGACTCTAGATGTGGTTTGTGAAAAGAATATACATGAAATGACTCTACCTGTAGTTTGTGAAAAGAACAGACATGCAATGAACTTTGGTGGTCCATATGTGGTTTGTGAGAAGAACACATATGCAATGACTCTATATGTGGTTTGTGAAAATAACAGACATGCAATGACTCTAGCTGTGGTTT
Organism: Avena eriantha; assembly: GCA_910589775.1. NCBI lineage: Eukaryota > Viridiplantae > Streptophyta > Magnoliopsida > Poales > Poaceae > Avena > Avena eriantha. The sequence goes on from CAJUXJ010002174.1 coordinate 24,429, forward strand.
GTGAAAAGAACACACACGCAATGACTCTGGTGGCTCCATGTGTGTGTTGTGAGAAGTACATACATCATATGACTCTAGTTGTGGTTTGTGAAAAGAACAGACATGCAATGAACTCTGGTGGATCCATATGTGGTTTGTGAGAAGAACACATATGCAATGAATCCAGACGTCGTTTGTGAAAAGAACAGACATCCAATGACACTGGTGGATCCATATGTGGTTTGTGAAAAGAACACACATGCAATGACACTAGTGGATCCATATGTGGTTTGTTAGAAGAACAGACATGCAATGAACTCTTGTGGATCCATATGTGGTTTGTGACAAGAAAACACATGCAATGACTCTAGATGTGGTTTGTGAAAAGAACACACATGCAATGACACTGGTGGATCCATATGTGGTTTGTGAAAAGAACACACATGCAATGACTCTAGATGTGGTTACTGAAAAGAACACACATTCCAGGACTCTAGCTGTTGTTTGTGAAAACAACACACATGCAATGACATTGGTGGATCCATATGTGGTTTGTGAAAAGAACAGACATGCAATGACCCTAGTTGTGGTTAATGAAAAGAACACACATGCAATCACACTGGTGGATCCATATTTTGTTTGTGTAAAGAACACACATGCAATGACTCTAGATGTGGTCCGTGAAAAGAACACACATGCAATGACACTTGTGGATCTAGACGTGGTTTGTGAAAAGAACACACATCCAATGACTCTAGATGTGGTTTATGAGAAGAACACACGTCCAATGACACTGGTGGATCCATGTGTGGTTTGTGAGAAGAACAGACATGCAATGACTCTAGCTGTGGTTTGTGGAAAGATCACACATGCAATGAACTCTGGTGGATCCATATGTGGTTTGTGAGAAGAACACACATGTAATGACTCTAGATGTGGTTTGTGAAAAGAACAGACATGCAATGACTCTAACTGTGGTTTGTGAAAATAACACACCTGCAATGACTCTGGTGGATCCATGTGTGGTTTGTAAGAACATACATGCAATGACTCTAGCTATGGTTTGTGAAAAGAACAGACATGCAATGAACTCTGGTGGATCCATATGTGGTTTGTTAAAAGAACACACATGCAATGACTCTAGCTATGGTTTGTTAAAAGAACACACATGCAATGACATTGGTGGATACATATGTTGTTTGTGAAAAGAACACATATGCAATGACTCTGGATGTGGTTAATGAAAAGAACACACATGCAATGACTCTAGATGTGGTTTGTGAAAAGAACACACATGCAATGACACTGTAGGATGCATATGTGGTTTGTGAGAAGAACAGACATGCAATGAACTCTGGTGGATCCATATGTGGTTTGTGAGAAGAACACACATGCAATGACTCTAGAGGTGGTTTGTGAAAGGAACACACATGCATTGACACTGGTGGATCCATATGTGGTTCGTGAAAAGAACACATATGCAATGACTCTAGATGTGGTTAATGAAAAGAACGCACATGCAATAACTCTAGCTGTGGTTTGTGAAAAGAACACACATGCAATGACACTGGTGGATCCGTATGTGGTTTGTGAAAAGAATAGACATGCAATGACTCTAGCGATGGTTAATGAAAAGAACACACATGCTATCACACTGGTGGATCCATATGTGGTTTGTGAAAATAACACACATGCAATTACTCTAGATGTGGTTTGTGAAAAGAACACACATGCAATGACACTTTAGGATCAATATGTGGTTTGTGAAAGAACAGACATGCAATGACGCTATCTGTGGTTTGTGAAAAGAACACACATGCAATGACACTGTAGGATCAATATGTGGTTTGTGAAAGAACAGACATGCAATGACACTATCTGTGGTTTGTGAAAAGAACACACATGCAATGACACTAGTGGATCCATGTGTGGTTTGTGAGAAGAACAAACATGCAATGACTCTAGCTATGTTTTGTGAAAAGAACAGACATGCAATGAACTCTGGTGGATCCATATGTGGTTTGTGAGAAGAACACACATGCAATGACTCTAGATGTGGTTTGTGAAAAGAACACACATGCAATGACTCTAGCTGTGGTTTGTGAATAGAACAAACATGCAATGACTCTGGTGGATCCATGTGTGGTTTGTGAGAAGAATAGACATGCAATGAACTCTGGTGGATCCATATGTGGATTGTGAGAAGAACACACATGCAATGACACTAGATGTGGTTTGTGAAATGAACACACATGAAATGACTCTACCTGTGGTTTGTGAAAAGAACACACATGTAATGACTCTGGTGGATCCATGTGTGGTTTGTGAGAAGTACATACACGCAATGACTCTAGCTATGGTTTGTGAAAAGAACAGACATGCAATGAACTCTGGTGGATCCATATGTGGTTTGTGAGAAGAACACACGTGCAATGACTCTCGATGTGGTTTGTGAAAAGAACAGACATCCAATGACACTGGTGGATCCATATGTGGTTTGTGAAAAGAACACACATGCAATGACTCAGGATGTGGTTAATGAAAAGAACACACATGCAATGACTCTAACTGTGTTTTGTAAAAAAACACAGATGTAATGACACTAGTGGATCCATATGTGGTTTGTGAGAAGAACAGGTATGCAATGAGATCTGGTGGATCCATATGTGGTTTATGAGAAGAATACACATGCAATGACTCTAGATGTGGTTTGTGAAAAGAACACACATGCAATGAAACTAGTGGATCCATATGTGGTTTGTGAGAAGAACAGACATGCAATGAGATCTGGTGGATCCATATGTGGTTTGTGAGAAGAATACACATGCAATGACTCTAGATGTGGTTTGTGAAAAGAACACACATGCAATGACACTGGTGGATCCATATGTGGTTTGTGAAAAGAACACACATGCAATGAATCTAGCTGTGGTAAATGAAAACAACACACATGCAATGACTCTAGCTGTTGTTTCTGAAAAGAACACACAGGCAATGACACTGGCGGATCCATATGTGGTTTGTGAAAAGAATAGACATGCAATGACTCTAGATGTGGTTAATGAAAAGAACGCACATGCAATCACACTTGTGGATCCATATGTGGTTTGTGAAAAGAACAGACACGCAATGACTCTAGATGTGGTTTGTGAAAAGAACACACATGCAATGACACTTGTGGATCTAGATGTGGTTTGTGGACAGAACAGACATACAATGACTCTAGATGTGGTTTACGAGAAGAACACACATCCAATGACCCTGGTGGATCCATGTGTTGTTTGTGAGAAGAACAAACATGCAATGACTCGAGCTATGGTTTATGAAAAGAACACACATGCAATGAACTCTGGTGGATCCATATGTGGTTTGTGAGAAGAACACACATGTAATGACTCTAGATGTGGTTTGTGAAAAGAACAGACATGCAATGACTCTAACTGTGGTTTGTGAAAATAACACACCTGCAATGACTCTGGTGGATCCATGTGTGGTTTGTAAGAACATACATGCAATGACTCTAGCTATGGTTTGTGAAAAGAACAGACATGCAATGAACTCTGGTGGATCCATATGTGGTTTGTTAAAAGAACACACATGCAATGACTCTAGCTATGGTTTGTTAAAAGAACACACATGCAATGACATTGGTGGATACATATGTTGTTTGTGAAAAGAACACATATGCAATGACTCTGGATGTGGTTAATGAAAAGAACACACATGCAATGACTCTAGATGTGGTTTGTGAAAAGAACACACATGCAATGACACTGTAGGATGCATATGTGGTTTGTGAGAAGAACAGACATGCAATGAACTCTGGTGGATCCATATGTGGTTTGTGAGAAGAACACACATGCAATGACTCTAGAGGTGGTTTGTGAAAGGAACACACATGCATTGACACTGGTGGATCCATATGTGGTTCGTGAAAAGAACACATATGCAATGACTCTAGATGTGGTTAATGAAAAGAACGCACATGCAATAACTCTAGCTGTGGTTTGTGAAAAGAACACACATGCAATGACACTGGTGGATCCGTATGTGGTTTGTGAAAAGAATAGACATGCAATGACTCTAGCGATGGTTAATGAAAAGAACACACATGCTATCACACTGGTGGATCCATATGTGTTTTCTGAAAAGAACACATATGCAATGACTCTAGCTGTGGTTTGTAAAAACAACACACATGCAATGACACTGGTGGATCCATATGTGGTTTGTGAAAAGAACACACATGCAATGACTCTGGATGTGGTTAATGAAAAGACCACACATGCAATGACTCTAGATGTGGTTTGTGAAGAGACCACACATCTAATGACACTGGTGGATCCATATGTGGTTTGTGAGAAGAACAGACACGCAACGAACTCTGGTGGAGCCATATGTGGTTTGTGAGAAGAACACACATGCAATGACTCTAGATTCGGTTTGTGAAAACAACACACATGCAATCACAGTAGTTGTGTTTTGTGAAAGAACAGACATGCAATGACTCTAGCTGTGGTTTGTGAAAAGAACACACATGCAATGAACTCCGGTGGATCCATATGTGGTTTGTGAGAAGAACACACATGCAATGACTCTAGATGTTGTTTGTGAAAAGAACAGACATCCAATGACACTGGTGGATCCATATGTGGTTTGTGAAAAGAACACAAATGCAATGACTCTGGATGTGGTTAATGAAAAGAACACACATGGAATGACTCTAGCTTTGGTTTGTGAAAAGAACACACATGCAATGACACTAGTGGATCCATATGTGGTTTGTGAGAAGAATAGACATGCAATGAACTCTAGTGGATCCATATGTGGTTTGTGCGAAGAATACACATGCAATGACTCTAGATGTGGTTTGTGAAAAGAACACACATGCAATGACACTGGTGGATCCATATGTGGTTTGTTAAAAGAACAGACATGCAATGACTCTAGATGTGGTTAATGAAAAGAACAAACATGCAATGATTCTAGCTTTTGTTTGTGAAAAGAACACACATGCAATGACACTGGTGGATCCATATGTGGTTTGTGAAAAGAAGAGACATGCGATGACTCTAGCTGTGGTTAATGAAAATAACACACATGCAATCACATTGGTGGATCCATATGTGTTTTATGAAAAGAACACACATGCAATGACTCTATATGTGGTTTGTGAAAAGAACACACATGCAATGACACTGGTGGATCTAGACGTGGTTTGTGAAAAGAACAGACATCCAATGACACTAAATGTGGTTTACGAGAAGAACACACATCCAATGAGACTGGTGGATCCATATGTAGTTTGTGAGAAGAATATACATGCAATGACTCTAGCTATGGTTTGTGAAAAGAACACACATGCAATGAACTCTGGTGGATCAATATGTGGTTTGTGAGAAGAACACACATGCAATGACTCTAGATGTGGTTTGTGAAAAGAACAAACATGCAATGACTCTAGCTGTGGTTTGTGAAAATAACACACATGCAATTACTTTGGTGGATCCATGTGTGGTTTGTGAGAATAGACATGCAATCACACTAGCTATGGTTTGTGAAAATAATAGACATGCAATGAACTCTGGTGGATCCATATGTGGTTTGTGAAAAGAACACACATGCAACGACTCTAGCTGTGGTTTGTGAAAAGAACACACATGCAATGACACTTGTGGATCCATATGTGGTTTGTGAAAAGAACACACATGCAATGACGCTGGATGTGGTTAATGAAAAGAACACACATGCAATGAATCCAGATGTGGTTTGTGAAGAGAACACATATCTGATGACACTGGTGGATCCATATGCGGTTTTTGAGAAGAACAAACATGCAATGAACTCTGGTGGAGCCATATGTGGTTTGTGAGAAGAACACACATGCAATGACTCTAGATGTGGTTTGTGAAAATAATAGACATCCAATGACTCTAGATGTGGTTTGTGAGAAGATGTAACACCCTTGAATTGGCCCTATGCAAGTTTTAGCGCTTCCCGCCAAACCCGTATAGAAACGATTCAAGGACGCCCACCAGGTACTTTTGTGCGGGTGGAAAACGAAGTAATATCATTACACAATAGTCCACGATCGAACCCACAGAACAAATATATATATACAGCAATGACTCACTGAGTCAAGAATAAAGACATACAGTACAAAGATTCAAATCACCTTGAACACGATACAACATCCGAGTACGGATAAGAAGGAAATTGATCTAAGAGCCCTGAAGAATAACCAATGACGTCCATAAGCCTGCCCAGGCCAAGCCGGATGGGTAACCCTGCTAACAACGTCTAACTTAAACCTGCTAAAACAAAAGGGGTACCGATAAAGGGCAAAGGAAAAAGAGGGGCGTCAGTACTGAGGCCAGTACACGGTGAGGCTAGAGTTCGGTGGCTCTCACCTACAAAGGTATGGTGGGCTGAAGCGGCAGCGCAGCGGCACTAAAAAACCTATAGAGACTCGATACAACTGGCGGTTATCAGAGAGGGATGAGAAAGACCTATTCGAATCCTACCTGGAACTAATACCAAACATGCTGAGTGATGTCGTGTTGCGTGCTGCACCAGCATGGTTCGTGTAGGTGCGCACGCTGTTGAGGTTAGTGTTAGCGGCAGGAGTGGCGGCGTGGTGGGGGTGAGTGTTAGGGTTTGGTTTGCAGGTGGGGTGGTAGGTGGCTGCCTGTGGGCCTTTTGGGCCTAGCTGGTGGCTGCCTCCCCCACTAAAATGTTTTTATTTTATTTTAGTTTTAGAAAGGCTTTTGTAAATAGTTTTTAGACAAATAAAAGTTTCAGGCGGATCAAGGGTTTTACATTTAAAATAAACAGGGGGTGTTTAGAAAACAAAGATAGGCTTTTGAAAAATAGTTTTAGGCAAACAAATGCAAGATGATGATGATGCTCAAATGCAATATGGCATGATGCCATGAGCATGTGGTCATGATAATGCACAAAACATTAACACTAAGCGATTTTCTAGTAGTGGTTTTACTTGGGTGCTACAATTCGACACCACTAACAATGGATCTCGCCCTCGAGATCCGCCTCATGGTACGGGGAAGAAGGCTGACGATCTGCATGTTCTCGCTTCGTGTAGATTCTCGCGACACCACTAACAAAGATTGTTACTCCATCTTGAAATCGGCAACACCACCAATAAGGGGTAGTTACTCACGTTCGTTGAGAGAACACTCTGGAGAAACAAAGACAAAGATAAAGGTCTCAAAAGATAAGGCCACCTTTAACTTCCGTGGAAGGAGTAAAAATTGCATTGATCCTCCAATTCAATGTACAAAGCGAATGATAAGAGTAGTGGTATGGTATCTACTCCATCCCGCACTCAAAGCATTACTCTACACAAGAATAGGGGAATTATGCAACCAACTCTCGGAATTAGATTGAAGATCTCGACAAGCGATGTGCGGAGAACAAAGGAGTGCTGCTGGCTCTTCGTTGGATCTGACGCAGATGAGATTGTCGTGTTGGAAAACACCGGAAGATACAAAGAAAGATTTCGGTGAATTTGATCCACCAAAAGGTACAACAGATGAAGGCTACTCAGGTAGCACGAAGACAGGATGTGGAAACACCGTTACAAGGAGAAGGAAGTGAACCCCTGAAGGTACGACGAAAACCCAACCACTAGAAATCCTGGACCCGAAGAAAAGATGAGAGAGCAGATTTAAAACACGCAAAGGTAAGAGGAGAAGAGCATAAGGGTGAGGAGTAAAAGCAGACCTAGTCAGATCTATCCAACCGATTTTGCAAAAATAGTTTTGACACTCTACATCGACCGTTAGCTATGTTATCCTACATGCTGGACTAGTGGGGTATCGTAACTGCTGGGCTCTAATACCACTTTGTAACACCCTCGAATCGGCCCTATGCAAGTTTTAGCGCTTCCCGCCAAACCCGCATAGAAACGATTCAAGGACGCCCACCAGGCACTTTCGTGCGGGTGAAAAACGAAGTAATATCATTACACAATAGTCCATGATGGAACCCACATAACAGATATATATACAACAATGACTCACTAAGTCAAGAATACAGATATACAGTACAAAGATTCAAATCACCTTGAACACGATACAACATCGGAGTATGGATAAGAAGCAAATTGAGCTAAGAGCCCTGAAGAATAACCAATGACGTCCATAACCCTGCCCAGGCCAAGCCGGATGGGTAACCCTGCTAACGACGTCGAACTTAAACCTGCTAAAACAAAAGGGGTGCCGATAAAGGGCAAAGGAAAAATAGGAGCGTCAGTACTGAGGCCAATACACGGCGAGGCTACAATTCAGCGGCTCTCGCCAACATAGGTATGGTGGACCGAAGCGGCAGCGCAGAAATCCTAAACAACCTACAGATACTCAGTAAAACTGGCGGCTATCAGGTAGGGATAAGAAAGACCTATTCGGATCCAACCTGATACTAACACCAAAAATACCCATCCTGGCATTTCCCCCTCGAGACCAAACGAGGAAGTCAAACCGAGGAACTCACACAGTTGGCAGTTTTATTCATTCCATTATAGTTGAAGCACTTACTAGTCAGATATAGATAGCATGAGTCATCCCAAACCCAGGAGTTGTTGGCACTTTTATTTCATTCCATTGGAGTTGCGATACTTACTAGGCAGGTATAACATGACACGGTACACCCCAGTTTCACCAGTTGTTGGCACTTTTATTATCCATTCCATTGTATTGAATCTGATTACTAGTCACATATTAAGTCAAATTTATAGCACTACTTTAGTTATGCTTGTCTATGATCGAGATATTGTGCTCCAAGTCGTCCATAACCGCGGACCCGACTTTCAGAAAGATTTACACTACAGGGGTGCACAAATAGCAACACACGGACGCTCAATCTCGGAAAAAGCAAATCAAAACCCGACGAGGCTTTCACGACAAAGCAATCACAAGATTCATAACAGATTTCAGGGGGCCACCCCACTAAGCTAACCGCAGCGAAGTTGGCCGGCTCCGAGACGGACCCAGGGTTTGTGTCAATGGCTGTAAATGACAGGGAACCCGAAAGTGTGACTGGGCTTATCGATACCAAGAAAACATTCCTCGTTCCAAAACAGTACAGGTGCTCCATGCACAATCGTAAATAAAGCAGTAAAGCATGGCATAAGTACAAGATAGTAATAAAGCCCCAAACTACTTTGTGGCCCCAAGAAATAAGAAATGAATCAAGCTCTAGCTAAGGGGATTCATTGTCCCACATGCGGATAGTGCGATAGTCAAGGAACAGGTATCAAGTACTCGGGGCCTACGGGACACAAGTGAGCATGGAAGAACCAAATATTAGCTATTGCCCACCGATGCCTCTGCATTAGTTATATCTATTCCTAGCAATTGATCAAGTTGTATTTAAAGTCATGATCATCTCCACCATTAAGCATCTCCACCATTAAGCATGTGCCAACCTGCGTCAACGGTGGAACGACAACGACGCGAAGCAACACATAAGCAAGCAACTACGACTCGCAAGGCCGACTATCTATCAAACAACAGGCAATAGGATGTGTCCATGGCAATATAGGGGCTGCAAGGAGTATAAATGGTGCACGGAAACTAAAGGATCGCAACACGGATAGCAATAGATCAACAGGAGGAAATAAAGACTATAAAAGCAAAATAGGTAGAAAGGGGGAGATTGCTCGCCTAGAAAACACTGCCGAAGATACATCCGAAGAACTTGTCGAAGCTCACATCAACTCAACGGCCTAATCCGTGAAGAAGCAAAGCACTAAAATAAACACCGGATGCACTATTTAATACTACAGCAGAAGATCGGGTATGATGCAGGTATGATGCATGACATGGCAAAGATGCGGTGAAACTAGACAATATTAAGCGGAACCAAGGTCCCGACAATTAATTAAGTGGTTCATGTTGTATAGCTACCCGCAATTTAAATGTGGTCTTAACAAGGCAAAATCATGGTATCGGTTCGCTACACAAATTTAAATGGAGCCAATATAAGACTAGAAAAGCCCGTATATTGCCTCCATATTTAATTATGAGGTAACTCGACCAAATACCCCCAAATGAAAAAGCATGTGTGCAATCATGAACAATTTATTATGCAACAAGTTTATATAACATTTTATAAAATAGGGCTCGAAAAGGGGATCACACATCGGGTATCGACGACCTTGGGGTTTCGAGGGTTCGACGGGATCGGTCTTCAGGGCCGGACTCCAGGATCGGTCTTCGGATCCGTGAAGAAGTTCTTGATGTACCATGAAGGAGAACTTAGCATTCCATTTCGACGATCTCGGAGTTCCACCCCTATCCTCCGACGGCGATCTTGAATTGGCATAGGTTCGGTCTATGGATGACGCGGGTTCTCGGGCACCGGATGGTCTTGCGGACGAACTTGGAAAAGCAGCGACCACGATACATGGTGATGAACTTGCGGATGTCACCACAAAGAAGAAATGCTGGGGAATGTTGATTTACAGCCCGATCTTCACGGAGGTCTTGACTGAGGCACAGGGGTACATGTAGTGCTTGCGCCCGACAAACTTGTAGTGGCTGGAGCGAAACAACAACGGTGAGGAGCCACATGGCTTGGTCAACAGAAACACAGGCTACTGGCGACGGACTTGGTGGAGGACGTCCATGGGCGACACGAGACAGCGGGGGCCTTAGCGGTGGAGGCGAGCGATGGAGCAGCCAGCATCAGGGCATGCTCGCGGCCAGAGAGGTGTAGAGCACAGCACCAATGGCAGCTCTGCGTGTGGTGGCAGGGACGGGACGGCTTGAGGAGACGTGGTGCCGGAGGCAGAATCGAGCGTAGGACTCGAGGAGCTTCACGGTGCCGCAGTGACGGAGCCGGTGGAGAGGAACGGCGGGAGGGCACGACGACCGTGCTGCAGGGCGAGCTCGGCGGCAGCTTGCGGAGGCAAGGAGGACGGAGCCGCGCAGGAAGGCGACAGAGACGAGGTGCTGGCAACGACGACCTGCCGGAGGCGCCTATGGGGGAGGAAGCAGGGAGGTTGCTGCAGGAGGCGCGAGGACCTGTGGACCAGGATCTAGTGCAACGGCAAAGAGGAGCTCCGACTCCGGCGGCGTCGGACAGAGAGGGGCAGGATGCGAGGCGCGCATGCTGCGGGGAGGCAGAGGGCGGCGAGGTCGACAGGGGCCGGCAAGGAGCTCCGGACAGTGACGCATTGCGCGGGGCGGTGGGTGCTTGTCTAGAGGTGGAGTAGGGGAGGCGGAGCGGCCGACGCGGGGAGGGGATCCGGCGGCAGGTACCTGAGAGGAGGTAGGGGAATCGGGATCAGGGATACGGGATGGAAGGAGCGAGGCAAGGTCGGTCGCGTGGTTCCCGTGATGCGTGATGGGTGGGGCTAGCGAAGGGGTACAGGACTGGGGCGATGGTTGGTGGGGCCAAGCTAACAGGCGGTCGGAGTGGCATACGCGGTACACGTGGGTGAGGGTCAGGCCAGGGAACGTGCTGAGTGATGTCGTGTTGCGTGCTGCACCGGCGTGGTACGTGTAGGTGCGCATGCTGTTGTGGTTAGTGTTAGCGGCAGGGAGTGGCGGCGGGGTGGGGGTGAGTGTTAGGGTTTGGTTTGCAGGTGGGGTGGTAGGTGGCTGCCGGTGGGCCTTTTGGGCCTAGCTGGTGGCTGCCTCCCCTACTAAAATATTTTTATTTTATTTTAGTTTTAGAAAGGCTTTTGTAAATAGTTTTTAGGACAAATAAAAGTTTCAGGCGGATCAAGGGTTTTACATTTAAAATAAACAGGGGGTGTTTAGAAAACAAAGATAGGCTTTTGAAAAATAGTTTTAGGCAAACAAATGCAAGATGATGATGATGCTCAAATGCAATATGGCATGATGCCATGAGCATGTGGTCATGATAATGCACAAAACATAAACACTAAGCGATTTTCTAGTAGTGGGTTTACTGGGGTGCTACAATTCGACACCACTAACAATGGATCTTGCCCTCGAGATCTGCCTCATGGTACGGGGAAGAAGGCTAACGATCTGCATGTTCTCGCTTCGTGTAGATTCTCGCGACACCACTAACAAAGATTGTTACTCCATCTTGAAATCGGCAACGCCACCAATAAGGGGTAGTTACTCACGTTCGTTGAGAGAACACTCTGGAGAAACAAAGACAAAGATAAAGGTCTCAAAAGATAAGGCCACCTTTAACTTCCGTGGAAGGAGTAAAAATTGCATTGATCCTCCAATTCAATGTACAAAGCGAATGATAAGAGTAGTGGTATGGTATCTACTCCATCCCGCAGTCAAAGCATTACTCTGCACAAGAATAGGGGAATTATGCAACCAACTCTCGGAATTAGATTGAAGATCTCGACAAGCGATGTGCGGAGAACAAAGGAGTGATGCTGGCTCTTCGTTGGATCTGACGCAGATGAGATTGTCGTGTTGGAAAACACCGGAAGATACAAAGAAAGATTTCGGTGAATTTTATCCACCAAAAGGTACAACAGATGAAGGCTACTCAGGTAGCACAAAGACCGGATGTGGAAACACCGTTACAAGGAGAAGGAAGTGAACCCCTGAAGGTACGACGAAAACCCAACCACGAGAAATCTTGGACCCGAAGAAAAGATGAGAGAGCAGATTTAAAACACGCAAAGGTAAGAGGAGAAGAGCATAAGGGTGAGGAGTAAAAGCAGACCTAGTCAGATCTATCCAACCGATTTTGCAAAAATAGTTTTGACACTCTACATCGACCGTTAGCTAGGTTATCCTACATGCTGGACTAGTGGGGTATCGTAACTGCTGGGCTCTAATACCACTTTGTAACACCCTCGAATCGGCCCTATGCAAGTTTTAGCGCTTCCCGCCAAACCCGCATAGAAACGATTCAAGGACGCCCACCAGGCACTTTCGTGCGGGTGAAAAACGAAGTAATATCATTACACAATAGTCCACGATGGAACCCACATAACAGATATATATATACAACAATGACTCACTAAGTCAAGAATACAGATATATAGTACAAAGATTCAAATCACCTTGAACACGATACAAAATCCGAGTATGGATAAGAAGCAAATTGAGCTAAGAACCCTGAAGAATAACCAATGACGTCCATAACCCTGCCCAGGCCAAGCTGGATGGGTAACCCTGCTAACGACGTCGAACTTAAACCTGCTAAAACAAAAGGGGTGCCGATAAAGGGCAAAGGAAAAATAGGAGCGTCAGTACTGAGGCCAGTACACGGCGAGGCTACAATTCGGCGGCTGTCGCCAAATAGGTATGGTGGACCGAAGCGGCAGCGCAGCAATCCTAAACAACCTATAGAGACTCAGTAAAACTGGTGGCTATCAGAGAGGGATAAGAAAGACCTATTCGGATCCAACCTGATACTAACACCAAACATACCCATCCTGGCATTTCCCCCTCGAGACCAAACGAGGAAGTCAAACCGAGGAACTCACACAGTTGGCAGTTTTATTCATTCCATTATAGTTGAAGCACTTACTAGTCAGATATAGATAGCATGAGTCATCCCAAACCCAGCAGTTGTTGGCACTTTTATTTCATTCCATTGGAGTTGCGATACTTACTAGGCAGGTATAACATGACACGATACACCCCAGTTTCACCAGTTGTTGGCTCTTTTATTATCCATTCCATTGCAGTGAAGCTGATTACTAGTAGATATTAAGTAAAATTTATAGCACTACTTTAGTTATGCTTGTCTATGATCGAGATACTATGCTCCAAGTCGTCCATAACCGTGGACACGGCTTTCAGAAAGATTTACCCTGCAGGGGTGCACAAATAGGACCACACGCACGATCAACCTCGGAAAAACCAAATCAAAACCCAACGAGGCTTTCACGACAAAGCAATCATAGGAATCATAAAAGATTTCAGGGGGCCACCCCACTAAGCTACCTAGAACGAAGTTGGCCAGCTCCGAGATGAACCCAGGGTTTGTGTCAATGGCTGTAAACGACTGGGAACCCAAAAGTGTGACTGGGCTTGTCGATACCGCGAAAACATTCCACATTCCAAACAGCACAGGTGCTCCACGCACAATCGTAAATAA
>CAJUXJ010002175.1:0-32201 GCA_910589775.1 Avena eriantha
AATTATCTATCCGTCACTCGGATAGGCTGAAAGAACATTTCATGTTTTCCTATGTTTTGCGTGTTAGATAACAATACTGTGGAGATTATTCATGTGCGCTAAGTGTGCTGGAAGCTTTGAGGCGGGGCCGGATTATCCGGCCTCATTGCTCAAGGGAACCAAGGCGTGTCGCTCGGTATCGGTCAGATTTTCTCCCAGAAAATCCAAATTGGGGCGGTTTTTCCTTCCCATGCCGGATAATCTGGTGTCGCATGGGCCAGATAATCGGGCCCTAGTTTTTGAGCAAAGGGAGCCAAGGCGCGTCGCTGGCTTGGTATCCGGTTGGATTTTCTCTGGAAAATTGAACTGGGGCGGTCTTTCCTCCCCAGGCCGGATAATCTGGCCTTCACATAGGACTGGATAATCTGGCCCCCAGAAGTTGATCAAGGGCAAGCTCGGCGCGACGCTCTAATAGGGGGGCGGATTATCTGCCAGATATTCCGAGTCTAGGTCAGAGTTTTCCCTAGGCCGGATAATCCGGCCCTCACTTGGGCCGGATAATCCGGCCCCCAAAGTGTCCAACGGCTGGTTTCGGAAGGGGTATAAATACCCCTTCTTCCCCCATGTTTAGAACTCTTGATTCATTTGAAATTGACCAGACATTGTGCAAGAGCTCCCATTCTCGATCTCCCACTTCAACCACCCGAAGGCTTTGATCTTTGGGGAATTGAAGGAGGAGAGGATCATCATCATCACGAATCAAGCGCATCAACTCCCTCTCCATTCACTTGGAGAAATCCCTGATCTAGTATTCTTGTCAATACCTAGATCTTGTTCGTTGTATTTGATAACTTTTTTCTTGTGGCATCTTGTTGTCATTTCGGAGCCTCCAAGCTGATTGTGGAGTTGTTGCCCCGCTAGTTGTGTAAAGGCGTCGGTACTCGACTCGAAGGGTCCCTATAGTGGAAAGGTGGATCAGGCCTTTGGTGGCGGGATCCATCGGAGAACAGGGTGAGGCCTATTGTGGCGTGGTGGTCTTAGTACCACCCACCCCTCCAACGTAGACGTACTTCCCTTAACAAGGAAGGAATTGCGGTCAAACAAATCATGTGTCTTCGCGTGCTTCACTTCGGTTTACCCGTTCCTCTTCCACTCGCTCTTTACTTGCTAGTAGATAGGTTTGCATATAGGGAAATTCCACCTAATAGTTATCTAGAGAATTTACCCTTTGTGCTAAGCCTAAATTTGAAAAAGTATTAAAATTTGGAGTAGCACCTATTCATCGCCCCTCTAGGTGCCCATATGATCTATTTCAATTGGTATCAGAGCCCCGACTCTTAATTCGGGCTTAACCGCCTAAGAATAGTATGGGTACCAAGGATGATGGGAATGAGGCTGTGGATAAGGTCACAATGGATGATCTCAAGACGTTGGAAACAACCTTGTTGAAATCCTTTGAGACCAAGATGGAGGAGATGAATCAAATGATTGCTCGCCTCACATCATCCATAGCCCCATCTCCATCCTCCTCTGAGGCAGCCCCACCATCATCTAAGGAAAAGGGTAACACCAGATCCAAGGATGATGATGCGGAAGGTGAAAAACTTAATGGTTCCACCTTCAAGAAGGGAAGTGGTAAGGAGGAATATAGTGAGGTTCGCCACGTATATTCCCCCGACCCACCTATCCCTCATCCGCATATAAACAATAGGGGTGATCCACCCAAGCTCACTGCATCCTCTTTCAATCAATGGCAATTCTTAATGAAATCTCATGTTTGCAGCTCCTCTATTGAACTTTGGAGGATTATTGAAGAGGGTCTTCATATTGGAGATCAACCCAACCTAACAAGAAGAGAAGTTGTGGACAGTCAATTGAATGCCACTGGTCTCCACATGATACAGCTTGGTGTGGGTCCCAAGGACATGCCACACATTGAACATCTCAACACAGCTAAAGAAGCTTGGGATGCTCTTACGGATCTCTTTGTTGGGAATGAAAGCATGAGAAGGAATAGGTATGATGCCCTTAGTAATGAAGCTGAGGGATTCTACATGTTGGATGGTGAAAATCATGAAGACATGTATAGAAGACTCAAGGGCATCGCAACAACATTTAGAAATCATGGGGCCACTCACATTGATGATGCATGGATAAAAAGGAAATATGTGAGTGCCTTAATGCCTTTCGAGCCAACGGACTTGAAGAGCCTGCAAGGTAGACATAACTACCATCAAATGACATCCAATGAGGTCATGCAAGAGATGGCGTCATTCAAAGTGGCAGCAAAGAATGCTGAAGATGCTCGTGCTCAGGCCATTGGAATGCAAAAGGGTGTCAATGTTGCTCTCAAAGCCAATGTTGTTGAGAAAGAGGAGGATGAAAGAGCATTTGAGGGGGCCTCCATGGACTGCCCCGATGAATTCAAACATGCTCATGGTGAGTACATGGCGTTTTATGCAAGGAACTTTTGGAAGGACCCTGCCAAAGCCAAGTCGGAACTTCAGCGCAAGAACGGGTCAAATGGAAGAAGAGAAAGTGGCCCAAGATTGAGAACTTGCTACAATTGTGGAGATAGAATGCACTTTGTAGCCGAGTGTCCGTATCAAAATAGAGAAGACAATGGTGGCAGGCTCATTCTTAAAGAGAAATCTAAAGCACCTAAGAAGAAGCCATTTATTAAGAAGAATGGCCCCTTCAAGAAGCAACCTAAGATCGTCTTAGCAGCACAAGAATAATACTCCTCTGCAAGTGAAGATGAAGAGGATGATGATAGTTCTCACGAGGTGCTGCTATAGCCACCACATCGACTCCTTCATCTCTCTTCGACTCGCCAAACAAGAACGACATCAACAACAACGCTACTTGCCTAATGGCAAGAGGGTCCGAGGTATCCACTTCTAGCTCTTCATTTCCTAAGACTAACATAATTTTGGATATGGATGATCATGACAGTCTTAAATGAAAGAAGAAGTTATTGCTTTGGATACTTTTTCACTAACCTGCAAGGTGAGCACAAACTCCATTTTGATGCTCTTATGAGTCAACTTGCTCAAGCCAATGATCTTCTTGAAGAAAAGGGCAGAATTGAAAGAGAAGATTCCTTGGAGATAGCTTCTTTGAAGAATGCCTTGGAAGAGGAAGATGAAGCTTGAGAATCTTTGGAAGAGAGACTCGAATCCATTGAGGGGTCACATGAAGAAGTTGTGGCTCAGCTCATCAAAGAACGTGACCATGCTCTTGCCAAGGTAATGAAAGAAAAGATTGACTTTGGGCTGTTCATGCTAGACTTTTGGAGAAGTTTGATAATCTTGAAAGTGCTCACAAGGCATTGAAGAGTGATCATTCTACTTTAAATGAGTCTCATGACCAGCTCCAAACTCAATTGAAATGGTATGATGTGCCAAGTACCTCCACTTCATCCTATGGAAAAGAAGACCTTGCAAGAGGTTCTGAACACAAAGGTAAAGAAGTTATTGATGAGATACTGAGCAAGCAAAGGACAAACAATAGTAAAGAAGGTCTTGGTTACATTCCCAAGACAAAGAGCAAGAAAAACAAGAAGAAGAAGAAGAGAAGAAGAAGAAGAGTAAGACTGCTCAACCAAAGACTAGCAACATTACCAATGACAAGACTAATTATGATGGTTTTGCAGGGGTCAACAATCCTAACTTTGAATTATATTGCGATTATTATGGTGATGTTTATGCTAGTTATGTAGGCCCTTATGATTGTTACATTCCTTGGTCTATTTGGGTTCCCAAGACCCTTGTCACTAACATGAGAGGACCCATTGAGAAATGGGTACCTAAAACCAAGAAGTAATTTTCTACAGGGCTATGCTTCCGGTGGTTCTAAATGGGTACTTGGTAGCGGTTGCATGAGTCATATGACCGGAAGCAAGGAGATCATCATGGAGATGCGGACAAACCTTGATCACATAACCGTCTCCTATGGTGATAAGTCAAAATCTGAGGTATTGGGTCTCGGCAAGTTGTGGTGGCTCACGATATCTCTCTCGTGGACGTCATGCTTGTTGAGACCCTCGGGTATAACTTACTTTCAGTTTGCGCCCTTGGTAAGATGGGCTTTGCAGTTTATATTGATGTTGATGTGGTGGTACTCTTGTGGAGCAAGTCTCTAAAAGTCGCTTTCGTGGGATATGTCGAAAATGGCCTGTACGTGGTGGACTTTTCGGGGAAAACCACTACAGGCCCGATGTGTCTTTTAGGAAAGGCTGATGCGGGTTGGCTATGGCATCGCCGACTAGCCCACATCAATATGAGAACTTTCCAAAGTCTCCACAAGGGTGGCCACATCCTTGGACTAAAAGAAAATGTCTCCTTTGCCAAAGATCGTGTTTGCAGGGCGTGTGTTGAAGGAAAAATGCATGACTCTCCTCGTCGAAGGAAAACTATTATCTCGTCAAAAAGGAGCTTAGAGCTCCTTAATGTGGACCTCTTCGGACCTCCATCTCATGCAAGCCTCTGTGGGAAGAAGTATTGTCTAGTGATAGTTGATGATTACTCAAGATATACTTGGGTTTATTTCTGCAAGTTGAAGAGTGAAACTCAACAAACTGTCATCGACTTCGCCAACGAGGTTCAACGTCAACACAACGTCCCCATTCTGGCTATAAGAAGTGATAACGGCTCTGATTTCAAGAACTACACCTTAAATGAGTTCCTAAGTGAAGAGGGGATAAGACATCAATATTCCGCTGCATATACCCCTCAACAAAATGGTGTAGCCGAGAGGAAGAATCGAACTCTAATGGATATGGCAAGATCAATGTTAGACGAATTTAAATCTGCATATAACTTCTGGGCTGAAGCAATCTCTACCGCTTGTCACTCATCCAACCGATTATACCTCCGCAAGATCTTGGACAAGACTCCGTATGAAATACTTACCTGTAACAAGCCAAACATCTCATACTTTCGAGTATTCAGTTGTAAGTGTTTCTTTCTTATCAAGGGAGTTCGTTTATCTAAGTTTGAATCTAAGGCTCTAGAAGGTATTTTTGTTGGTTATGGTGCCGAATCCCACACTTATAGAGTCTACAATAAGCTCTCCGGAACTGTTGTAGAATCTTGTAGTGTGGTGTTCGAGGAAAATGACGGTTCCCGTGCGGAGCAAGTTGGTGTTTGTGATGCAGATGTTGAAATACCCCAAGATGCCATAAGAAGAATGGGCGTGGGATTTTTCTACCCCATTGAGGAACCCCTTGTGGCGGATTAGGAAGGACAATGATCTTCCCATGAAGAGCCCTCATATACACATGCCCAACATGTTCCCACCACGGGAGCAAATTCTGCACCATCTCCATCAACTGCTGAAGGTCAATTTGTTCCAGAAAACTCCAGGCCGGATTATCCGGTGGACCACCGGATTATCCGGACCCCGCTCCAGCTGACCATATTGCTCCTGGTGGTGAAGATATCAATGCATGCTCCAGGCCGGATTTTCTGGCAAGCCCCGGATTATCCGGCCCCTCGTCAGTTCAAGCAAACCCCAGGCATCCTGATGAAGCTGCTACAAGTACTCCCAGGCCGGATTATCTGGCCTCTCCATCGGCTGGATTATCCGGCCCTATCTCACCGGTTCAGTAGCCTCTTGTTACGGCTACTGACTCACCTCAAGGGCACGCTTCACCACCACCTAATGATGTTGTCCCAGTTCCTAATCAAGGTCGAGTAAATGATTCCAATGAAGATTCAAGTGATGAAACTACTCCTCCAAGAGACAACCAACTTATTGAACTTTGTCAAGAGGCTCGAGCTGATCGGAACCTTGAGTTATGGGGTCACACCCTCGACAAGGTTGTTGGTGATCTTCGACGAAGGGTTTCTACAAGGAGAGAATTGGCCAGCTTTGGTGAGCATCAAGCTCATATCTCAATGGTGGAACCTAAGAAGGTCTTTGAAGCTCTTGAAGATCCAGACTGGATTGTTGCTATGCATGAAGAATTGAATAATTTCGAGCGCAACAAAGTCTGGAAACTCGTGGAGAAACCAAAAGATTGCCGCAATGTTATCGGCACCAAGTGGATATTTAAAAACAAGCAAGATGAGAATGGCATTATTGTGAGGAACAAGGCAAGACTTGTGGCACAAGGTTACTCCCAAGTTGAGGGCATTGACTTCGGCGAGACCTATGCTCCAGTGCTTGCCTTGAGTCCATCTGTATCCTTCTTGCTTATGCTGCCCATAACAATTTTAAGTTGCAGCAAATGGACGTCAAGAGTGCCTTCCTTAATGGTCCTCTACATGAGTTGGTATATGTAAAGCAACCCCTGGGTTTTGAGGATCCTAACTTTCCAAACCATGTCTACAAACTCGATAAGGCATTCTATGGCCTTAAACAAGCCCCACGTGCGTGCTATGAGCACCTTAAAGAGCTTCTGTTAGATCGTGGCTTCGAAGTTGGGCAAATCGATCCCACTCTTTTTACTAAGAAGGTTAAGGGGGAGCTCTTCGTATGCCAACTATATGTAGACGATATCATCTTTGGTTCTACTAACAAAGCTTTTAATGATGAATTTTCAAAGCTTATGACTGACAGGTTTGAGATGTCTATGATGGGGGAATTACGGTTCTTTCTTGGATTCGAGATCAAGCAACTTAGAGAAGGAACCTTTATTAATCAAGCAAAGTACATCCAAGACATGCTCAAGAGATTCAAGATGACGGATCTAAATGGTGTCACCACTCCGATGCAAACAAAATGTCATCTTGAACTTAACCCACATGGTAAAGATGTGGACCAAAAGGTATACCGGTCCATGATCGGCTCTCTTCTTTACCTCTGCGCATCTAGACCCGATATCATGTTGAGTGTGGGAGTGTGTGCAAGGTATCAAGCAGCTCCTAAAGAAAGCCACTTAGTGGCGGTCAAGAGGATCTTTCGATATTTGGTTCATTCCCCTAACTTTGGTCTCTGGTATCCCAAGGGATCCAATTTCTCTTTATCTGGTTATACTGACTCAGATTGGGCTGGTGATAAGGATGATCGGAAATCCACTTCTGGAGCTTGTCAATTCTTGGGAAGATCTCTTGTGTGTTGGTCATCTAAAAAGCAGAACTGTATATATCTCTCCACCGCCGAAGCTGAATATGTTGTTGCTGCCAACGCCCGCACTCAATTATTGTGGATGAGGCAAACTTCAAAGGAATACGGTGTCAATTGTGACAAAGTGCCTCTTTTCTGTGATAATGAAAGTGCAATCAAAATTGCATACAACCCAGTTTAGCACACAAGGACGAAGCATATTGAGATTCGGAATCATTTTATTCGAGACCATGTTGCTCGAGGCGATATTGATCTATCCTTTGTGAGCACGAAGAACCAACTTGCGGATTTTTTACGAAGCCACTTGATGAAGCAAGATTCTGCTACTTGAGGAATGAGCAAATATCATTGATTCCATGAGCTTGTCTTGATTACCCATGCACTCACTCGTACATCTCAATCCTACTTTGGTCTAGGTGTGGGCATGGATATAGGAGGAGTGTGGTCCTAACTCATTGGGCTAACCCTCCCCCCATAATGCCAAAAGCAAGATAAATCATTTCTCTTAATATCATTTTGTGATATGTGAGCTTATTGATGAGTATTGGTCGTCAACCCAACATATATCTTCGCGGTATCACACCATACACTCCAACAAGGTAGCTTCGGCCACCACCCTCTCCCTTGCAGAGAATTGGATCTTTGTGGATATTTTTGCTCTCTCATGTTCTTATGGGAATCACACTCAATCTTGGCTTTTATTTGATTTGGATCTTGCAATTTTGAGTGTCTAGTACCATCTCAGTTTGGTTCTCTTAATCCTAAGCCTTTCCCTACCCCTAAGCCATCTATTCTTGCACACAAGTCCCTTGTACACCTTGTGGGGGTGTTGTTTGGGGATGCGCGGGCCTGGTTCTGTGTACAACAGAATTCCAGATTTGAGGCCGGATAATCCGGCCCAAGTGTTGGCCGGATAATCTGGCCCTGGCGGATTTCGCCTTAAAGGGCAGGGATCGGGGGGAAGGGCTCATAACGAGCAGCACTTCTCCCCCAACCCTCTCCTCCTCCTTAGCCGCCGCCTGCCATCCCCCACCCTCCCCGGAGCCTCTCCGGCCATCGGATTTTCCGGGCCTTCCCGGATCTTCTTCTCGGCGCCTCCGGGTACCTTCTCCTCCGCGTTCTTCCTCCAATGAGTGAGGGTAACTCCCTCTCTCCCCATCTTTGGCTAGATGTGTTACTTGTTGGGTGGAATGTTGTCTAGAAGGATGTGTTTTCGCATAGAAATCGTAGTCTTGATGTTTCTAGGCCCGATCTACTTTTTGCATTCAATCTAGTGGAATCGAAATTTTTGCCAGGGCCGGATTATCCGCCCCTGGCCGGCCAGATAATCCGGCCTGACGATTCAATTCTGGTTCAGTTTCACTATGGAGTATGCATTGAGTAGTTTTGTCCTATGACTTTTGACTACTTTTTCCCATGCTCTCTCCTGGACTTGAATTGTATGCTTATCCCCTTGCTATCGCCCTTATTCTCCTCACAGGTGGTTCCAGTGTTCCTAAGACCTTCACCGCGCTGCCCTCGCGCTAAATACTTTCGGGACGACGAACATGGTAACTTAGTGGACGAAGCTGAGTTGAGGAGAAGAAAGAACGAAGAGAAGCACATGGCTGAACAAGCAAAGAGGACTAGAAAGTGGGTGTCCAAGAGAAAGGGCAAGGAAGCCCAAGATCAAATACAGGACTTTGGATGCAGTCACCTATTCCTCCATCCGTCACCGTGACTTCTTTGCTGAGTTGCCTCGTGATGATGAGCTGGGGGATACTCGTTTTGGTGTGCGGAACAGAAAGGTATCTATGAAGATGTGTATGCCAGGCTGAACATTAGGCCATATGCACCCACTTGGTCCCTTACCGGAGGCTTTAGATAAGGCCCACCTTGTGGATGCGATGTTGGTGGCTGAGAGGATGGGGCTGCACCATCTCATGTCTCTCCAGTGCTCTTTTGACTCTGAGGTGGTGAACAGTTCTTCTCCACTTTGGTTATTTGTGGGGAATGAGCGTCGCACTATGAAGTGGATGACTCATGACAGGCCTATGACTGCTGACTTTCACGTGTTTGCTGAGGTTCTTGGATACTCTTCACGCAGCAGGGATAGAGCCAGTGGCCACCGCATCATCACCCAGCTGAAGCCCAACAAGATGCAGCTCTCCTCTCCTTGCACTGTGGATATGGCATTGTGGGCAGTCTGGCTGGCCTTGCTCCCATCTATGCTGCATTAGTGGGCTCTCTTCCGTGACTCCATCACTCCGAGTGGGGGCAACAATGACAGGCATCCGTGGTCACCTTGTTCAGCTACTTCAATTTTCTCATGAGGTTGCCTCGTGCAAGGACGAGTCAGTGTAGTATAGGCTAGATGTCGTGGACTTCATTTAGCATAATTGACTGATGCCATGTTTCAACCGTCTGTCTATTCCCTATGCACCCTACATTATGATGCTCATCAGGCACCTGCTTCCTGCTGAGGAGTTCCACATTGAGTCGGTGCATAAGGCCAAGAAGATTTACACCAAGGTTCAGAGGACCTCTCACCCCTCCTCCACTCCTGAGGACCTCATGAGGGATACTCGCAGGCCCCAAGTGCCTCCCGTTGCCCGTGAGATCAAGAAGGTGAATTGGTTCCAGCGTAACATACTTTTCATGGGAGTGGACACGCAAGGGTCAGTACGAGGCATACAAGCAGCGCCATGAGTTGGCTCACTCCCAGCAGCTCATTCTCCACCATGTGTCCGGTGCTTCGGGTGACCCTCCGGCTCCTACACCTCCCACTTCCCGTATGCTCGGTGGAACTCTTCCTCCAGGTTGAACTATGGAGAGCTGGAGCATCACTTGTTCCCCTCTGCGGCTGCTCTGATGATGAAGATGAGGATGGTGACACCGAGGAGCTTGAACATGAGGATGAGGATGAGAATGAAGACGAGGACGAGGACGAGGACGAGGACTACGAGTGATCCCGTGGGGCGCTAGCATCGCTCTTCTTCCTTTTTGGTGTCTCGATGGCCAAAGGGGGAGAAGTAGTTCTATTAGGATATTCGTGGATTTGCATGGGTCGGGCATAAGCACTTGCATTTTTTTATATTCGTCATTTTCTTGCTTATGCCCATTTAGTGTTGAACTTTAAATTTGTGGTTTGTGGTTGGTTTGAGACTCTTTGTCAGTGGTTGTTTGGATTATGCTCATGGATTTCATCTCATGGATTATGCTTATGGATCCATCTATTCATATTCTATTACGCTAGAAGTCTCTATCAGGGAAGGGCGATTATATTGGTTATCTCGGTAATATTTGAGGCTATGTCAAGGGTGCCTTCTCTCTACCCTCGGTGGTATGATTATGTTGCTCATATGTCTATGGAATAGATTCACCTATTTGTGTGCATTTGTATTCCAATGCAAAATTCTAATATGCACACATTGAGGGGGAGTCTCTTCCATGGTTATTGTTGTTTGTCTTGTGACTTTTTCCTGCAAATCCTGGTATTGTCATCTAACACCAAAAAGAGGGAGATTGAAGGAACATTTCATGTTTTTCCTATGTTTGCGTGTTAGATACCAATACTGTGGAGATTATTCATGTGCGCTAAGTGTGCAGGAAGCTTTGAGGGGGGCCAGATTATCCGCCCCACTAAGGGCCGGATAATCCGGCCTACCTCATTGCTCAAAGGGAACCAAGGCGCGTCGCTCGGTATCTGGTCGGATTTTCTCCTAGAAAATCCGAACTGGGGCGGTTTTTCCTCCCTAGGCCAGATAATCCGGCTGTTGCATGGGCCGGATAATCCGACCCCCCAGTTTCTGAGCAAAGGGAGCCAAGGCGCGTCGCTCGGTATCCGGTCAGATTTTCTCCCGGAAAATCCGAACTGGGGCGGTCTTTCCTCCCCAGGCCGATAATCCGGCCTTCACATAGGACCGGATAATCCGGCCCCAGAAGTTGATCAAGGGCAAGCTCGGCGCGACGCTCTGATAGGGGGCAGATTATTTGCCAGATATTCCGAGTCTGGGACGAAGTTTTCCCCAGGACGGATAATCTGGCCCTCACTTGGGCCGGATAATCCGGCCCCCAAAGTGTCCAACGGCTGGTTTCGGAAGGGGGTATAAATACCCCTTCTTCCCCAACGTTCAGAACTCTTGATTCATTCGAATTGACCAGACATTGTGCAAGAGCTCCCATTCTCGATCTCCCACTTCAACACCACCCGAAGGCTTTGATCTTTGGGGAAATTTAAGGAGGAGAGGATCATCATCATCATCATGAATCAAGCGCATCAACTCCTCTCCATTCACTTGGAGAAATCTCTGATCTAGTATTCTTGTCAATACCTAGATCTTGTTCGTTGTATTTGATAACTTTTTTCTTGTGGCAGCTTGTTGTCATTTCGGGAGCCTCCAAGCTGATTGTTGCGACCATCGGATCAGTAAAGATCCTAAGTCCCTGTGATTAACATGCTAGTCCCTGGATCAATAGCTAGCACTTCACAGTCGATGAATATCATGTAAAACACAAGTCATTATTACACGAATAATCTAGAGTATAATTATTACAACTTGCATAGCTTATAGCTAGCTCAAATAAAACAGCGGAAACTAAATAAAACTTGAGTCCATCAACGCCTCAGGCTAGCTGCGTGAAGACCCGCGATCCCTACGCACCTTTCAATCTTCGGATTCTGCACATAAGACGTGCAGCCAACAGTTGGGTCAATACTTTGAATGTATTGGCAAATTACACCAAGGAAGGAACAAGACTAACTCTACATGCAAGGCTAGAGTAGGCTTTGGGGTTTATTTGCGTAAAGCCAATTTTATCAAGGTAATGAGAAAAGAGGAAGAAAGTTTCCCTACTTTGTAAACTTTGATAAATAGTATAGGGTCAAATGGAACACGAGGATATTACTCACCAAGTGCCCAATCAACCTAACACTTGGATATTACACACCAGGTGACACTTGGATATTACGCACCAAGTTACTTGGATATGACACACCAAGTTCCCAAATTCCCACCTATTAGCGATATTACGCACGCCATAGGGTTTGAAAAACTTTTGTTTGAAAAGAGAGAGGAAGATCTTTCAAAGGCTCCATCCTTCAGATGCTCAAAGTGTTCTTTTCCGTGAACTCGGCTGATCGATCAGATTGCAATACTCTCGAGAGGTTGTGCACTTTCCCCACAATCCACGATCAAGTCCTTTTACGGACAAGACCATGGCGAAGCCTTCCCTTAGTAGCCCCTCTACCAGCTGGATCCAACCGTGCCAAGAACCTCCAAATGTTGGTACCCCCCCGGTGAGGTTTCCCACTAAGTACTAAGCCAAGACAGAGCCCATATGTATTGTGGTTGCACGGGAAGCTTCTGAATTCTGAAACATGGCAGACTTCTTTGATTCCTGGGCGGCCGTCCTCTACCAAAATCTCACTCGTTGTCCCGACAACCATTCCGCCCAGAAGAAAACTTAGTTTTATTTTGAAGGGGTTTTGGAGAAGAAAGTTCGCTCGAGAGAGCTATCATACTTAGAAAATTCTGAGTCTTTCGAACCCTCCCAACGGTATTTGATATATATATAGCATAGCAAGCAATACTTAGCAAAACAGGAGGAACCTATTAGGACGGAAAATCCTCAGTATAAAGCTACTCATGGCATACTACAAAACCGCACTTGCAAAAATAGTAATAAGAAAGCTACTAAAAACCTACACATGCATACTACAAGATTTTGAAGAGTAAAACATGCATAGTCAAAAACTGGGACATAACATGAACAAGTGGTGTAACTTGCCTTGATCCGAGCAGCAATCTACACAACAATACTCCTCAGCGCACTCCGAGCAATCTAACGAAGCAAACAAGGATCCAATCACAATTTGCACAAAACAAGTCACGAAGTCAAATATGCATGCATGCAACATGGTAATATGCAAGGGTGGGTTTGATTTCGGCCAAGGGTCTTAACCAGGGGTGTTGTTGAGTTGGGGATGTCATTAGAATCGATTTCCCACAGATTTTAGGTATTTTGGATAAAACCCTAATTAACCAGGCTTGAAACTAGATCTACAGCTCTAATCTATCTCGAAACAGATCTAAACGCCCTAAGCAGATATGATAATTTTCTACAGAAGGTATTGTCAAAACAAGGCCAACGCAACAAGAATCAACTAAAACGGAGTTACGGATAATTTTCTAGAATTAAAATACTCTAATCTAAAACTTTAACTCTACTGCAAGATTGCCGTGGCAAAATAGTATATTATTGTAGATCTGTGTTCTACTCGAAAATATGAATCCAACGGTATATTATACGCAATTTTTGGACTAATAATCTAATTTCTATGAATTTTACAAGATTACAGCTATAATCTGCAATTTTAAATTCGAACGGAATATTCCAGAGAATATTCCGCTGACTGGACAGGTTGACTGGGACTAGATGCTGACCTGACGACGACGTGGCGGTGACGAGGCAACTGATCGGAACGATTGAATCTCGACCGTCGGGATGAGATCCGGTGGTTAGAAGAGAAGTTGGCTCAAAATAGACCCGATTTTGCCTAACAAAGGACTAGAAATAGATCTGTGTTCGAGAGATAAATCCGTAGGTCAAATCGAAAAACTTTGAACATGAAAGTTGTGGAGGATGATTAGATCTACCTTTTCACCAAAGGGATTTGGATTCCAAGAAACGAGCGCGAGTAGATCTTGGAATTACGCCATCAGATCTGAAATATTGCGTTGCGAAATTCTCCGGCTGTGGTGGATGAAAAGAGGTGAGGTTTGTCGGAATTGAAAGATTTCGACGATATCTACAACTTTCGTGTTGAAGCCGAAGGCAGCCGACGAAGTTTAGATGGGTTTAGAAGCGAAATACGATTCGGTGGTGTGTAGATTCGGGATTTCGGAAGGAGAAGTGTTATAGCTGTGGCTCCGATGGATTACTTAGGCTTTTATGATGATGGGAGGATAGATCTTGGAGTAGGGAACAAGTAGAAACAAACGGAAGTCAATTCGGAGTTGTAGATAAAAGTTATGAGTGTTTGAATAGAGATAGGTTTAGAAAACAGATTTTCGCACGCTTTTTAAAGCGGAGGTGGGATCGATCGTGCCTGGCTGCTGGTTCGGTCGGCTGAAGTGGGCCGGCCGGCGGCCCATTTCGGTTTTTTTTTCTTTTCTTTTTCTATTTTGGTATTTTCTTTATATCTTTTGCATACGAACTCCAAATTAGACGAAATTGGTCTCTAAAATTTTGTAAAAAGAAGAGGGTTAGGATAGGATTATAAAATAACACTTTTGCAAAGGTTTTGGTGGTTAAAAAGGTTTTACCCTCCTTTTGTCTGTAAGTGACTATGGGGTTTGAGAATTGCCTGATGCAAATTTTTCGATAGGTGATGCCATGATGCAATGATATGATGCATGCTTACTAGTAACATCTGAAATTATAAAATTTGGGATGTTACAAACCTACCCCCCTTAAGAAGAATCTCGTCCCCGAGATTCAGGTTGGTTAGCAAATAGGTGTGGGTGTTCTTTCTTCAGATCTTCTTCACGTTCCCATGTGGCCTCTTCCTCGGAATGGTGATTCCATTGAACTTTGCAGAATCTGATAGTCTTGGTACGAGTAATTCTCTCGGCTATTTCCAGGATCCTGGTGGGTTTTTCCTCATAGGTGAGGTCGTTATCCAATTGAACTTCTTCCAATGGAACTGTATCATTTAGTGAGGTTTCAGCCATTTCTGGGTGACACTTCTTTAGTTGCGACACATGGAAAACATCAGTGAACTGTTAACATTTCGGGTAATTCCAACTGATAGGCAACTTCCCCTCTGCGACCCAAGATTTTGTAGGGCCCTATGAATCGGGGTGCTAACTTACCCTTGATTCCGAATCTCTTAACTCCTCGTAGTGGTGAAACTCGGAGATACGCATGGTCTCCCACTTCATAAGTCACATCCCTGCGCTTGGAGTCAGCATAACTCTTTTGTCTGGATTGGGCTATCTTTAACCTGTCTTGAATCTGTCTCACTTTTTCTTCGGCATCCTTGATCAGTTCAGGTCCAAACAGACTACGTTCTCCAACCCCACTCCATAGCAGCGGAGTCCTACACTTTCTGCCATAAAGAACTTCAAATGGAGCCATCTTGATGCTAGTTTGGTAGCTGTTATTGTATGAGAATTCCGCATATGGAAAGTTATCGTCCCAACTAGACCCATAGTCTAGCGCACAGGCTCTTAACATGTCCTCCAAGACCTGATTAACTCTTTCCGTTTGTCCATCTGTTTGCGGGTGGAAGGCAGTACTAAACTCTAGTCGCGTCCCTAGAGACTCGTGTAGCTGTCGCCAAAACTTAGAGGTGAATTGGGTACCTCTATCGGAAACAATCCCCTTGGGCACACCATGAAGACTTACGATCCTTGACATATAAATCTTAGCAAGTTTAGCACTCGTATAGGTTGTCTTTACGGGAATAAAGTGGGCCACTTTTGTGAAGTGGTCGACCACTACCCAGATGGAGTCATACCCAGATCGAGTCCGAGGTAGTCCTGTGATAAAATCCATGCCTACCTTGTCCCACTTCCATTCGGGCACAGGTAATGGCTGCAGCAGTCCTGCTGGTTTTTGGTGTTCGGCCTTAACTCTATTGCATACGTCACACAAGGAGATATATTCAGCAATTTCTCTTTTCATGTTGTTCCACCAGAATCTATCCTTCACATCCAT
Organism: Avena eriantha; assembly: GCA_910589775.1. NCBI lineage: Eukaryota > Viridiplantae > Streptophyta > Magnoliopsida > Poales > Poaceae > Avena > Avena eriantha. The sequence goes on from CAJUXJ010002175.1 coordinate 15,754, forward strand.
GTACATCTTTGTATTACCGGGATGAATTGAGTAGGGCGAATCGTGAGCTTCTTGAAGGATTAACTTCCTGATATCAGGGTCATTAGAAACACACAGACGCTTCTCATACCAGAGCGTTCCTTGTTCATCCGTATGAAACCCTTTTGCTTTGCCCTTGCTTATATTAGCTCTTATTTCTTCCAACTCTTTGTCCCCCTTCTGGGCCTCTTTGATTTGGTCCAGAAGTGTTGGCACTATCTCCATAGTGGCTAGGTATCCTTCCGGAACTATTTCCAATCTAAGGTCCTTGAATTGTTCACACAAATCATTTGGAAGCTCTCCCACAGTAAGTCCATTTACATAGACTTTTCGGCTTAAGGCGTCAGCCACAACGTTGGCCTTTCCAGGATGGTACTGCAGGTCCAAGTCATAGTCCTTGATGAGCTCAAGCCATCTCCTTTGCCTCATATTTAATTCCTTTTGTGTGAAGATATACTTAAGACTCTTGTGATCCGTGAACACATCACAATGTTTGCCCATTAGGTAGTGTCTCCATACCTTGAGTGCATGCACAACTGATGCTAGTTCCAAATCGTGCGTGGGGTAGTTATTTTCATGGTTCTTAAGTTGCCGAGAGGCGTAAGACACTACTTGTCCTTCTTGCATCAGTACACTACCAAGTCCTTGCCGGGAAGCATCGCAATAGACCTGGAAGTCCTTTTGGATGTCAGGGAGACACAAAACTGGTGCTGTTACTAGACGCTTCTTTAATTCCTGAAAGCTTGCTTCACAGGCCTCGGTCCATTCGAACTTCTTCTCTTTCTTCAGCAACTCTGTCATAGGCTTTGCTATCTTGGAAAAGTTTTCGATGAATCTTCGGTAATACCCCGCAAGGCCCAAGAAACTCCTAATATCACCCACATTCTTAGGAGGCTCCCATTCTGTTATAGAGGCCACCTTACTTGGGTCCACGGCAACACCTTTAGCTGATACAATATGACCAAGGAATCCTACTTCTTTCAACCAGAATTCACATTTGCTAAATTTGGCATATAACTTGTGTTCCCTTAACTTTTCCATGATTAGGCGCAGGTGCCTCTCATGTTCCTTCTCGTCCTTGGAGTATATGAGTATGTCATCAATGAATACCACAATAAACTTATCCAAGTACTCCATGAACACCTTGTTCATCATAGTCATGAAGTATGCTGGGGCATTGGTTAAGCCAAACGACATCACGGTGTACTCATACAATCCGTATCTTGTGGTGAAGGCTGTCTTGGGTACATCCTGTTCCCGGATCTTTAGCTGGAAATATCCTGACCGGAGATCAATCTTAGAGAACACACTAGCTCCCTTTAATTGGTCAAACAGGTCATTTATATTGGGTAGGGGGTACTTGTTCTTGATTGTTACTTCGTTCAATGACCGGTAGTCCACGACTAGTCTCTTGGTTTTATCCTTCTTCTCCACGAATAAGACAGGTGCTCCCAAGATGACGCACTTGGTTGAATGAAGCCTTTGTCCAACTGCTCTCTGAGCTGTTTCTTAAGTTCCTTCAACTCATCCACATCCATCTTGTACGGTCTCTTTGCTATTGGCCCAGTACCTGGCATCAAGTCAATGAGAAACTCGATGTCACGGTCGGGCGGCATCCCTGGTAATTCTTCCGGAAACACATCTGGATACTCCTTCACAATTGGCACATCCTCCAAACTAACCCCCTTAAGAGAGTTCACCAAACTTCCTTTGAGCGCGAAGGCTGACTTAAAGCGGATCCTTTTCTTTTCCGGAGTCGTGAGTGCGATAGTCCTTTTGGCACAATCTATGACTCCCTCATACTCGGTCATCCAATTCATGCCCAAGATTATGTCTAGGCCTTGGGATTCCAGAACGACTAGGCTAGGTGGGAAAGGTGTGCGCCCCAATTCTTAGTTCTAACCCACGGCATCCAGAGCTTGCCACTATTTCTCCTCCAGGAGAACTTACCCTTAGAGGAGTACTAATAGTCTCCGTAGGTATCTTGCCTCTATCCACAAATACCCTTGATATGAATGAATGCGATGCACCAGTGTCAAAAAGAACAACTGCAGGTGTGGAGTTAAGCTTGAACTTACCGATCACGGAGTCAGGTGCCTCACGAGCATCCTCCACGGAGACATGATTCACCGTGGCTTTGACGAACGGGTTCGGCTTCTTCCCATTTCCATTTCCATTGCCATGGTTGTGTCCGTTGCCGTTTCCATTACCATTCCCATTCTTCATCCTTTCGGGGCAAGTAGTCGCATAGTGCCCTGTCTTGTTACACTTGAAGCATGTCACTTCACTCAGATCCTTCCCATTGCCATTTCCATTGCGGTGCTTATGGCCATTGTGGTTATGTCCTCCATGACGATGACCATTGTGATTATGGCCATTGTGGTTGTGGGGTGGTGGTGACGAAGTGCGTTGCTTCTGATATGGGGCAGAGTTGTGCTTGTGTGAGGTGGACTTTCTCTTCCGGTTCTCGATACTCCTTTGCTTTGCTTCAACTACAACTGCCTTGTCCAGAAGTTCCTGATAACTATCAAACTTCAGAGCCACAAGCTGAATAGATATTTCGTCATTAAGTCCCCTTAAGAACTCTTCTTGTCTCTTGGCATCCGTGGATACGTCGTCAGGTGCATATCGTGCCAGCTTGTTGAAAAGGTCCCCATACTCGGAGACAGAGCGGTGCAGTTGTTTCAAGTCACGGAACTCACGTCTCTTAAGTGACATGACTCCCGCGGCTACGTGATGAGTACGAAAGGCTGTTTCGAACTGGTTCCAGGTGATAGCTTCAATATCAGGGTGGGTGACCTGGTAGTTATCCCACCATTCGGCAGCTGGTCCCTCAAGTTGGTGCGCGGCAAAGCGCACCCTATCAGCTCCAACAACCTGGACGGTGTCTAACTTCTTGTTGATGGTGCGGAGCCAGTCGTCTGCCACAATTGGCTCAGAACTACTTGAGAAAATTGGAGGGTTCAACCTCAAGAACCGAGTTAAGCGATCCTGTTGGGGCGGTGGAGGTGGCGGAGGCGGCGGGTTGTTGTTGTTGTTTTGCATGTTTTGAGTGAGGAGTTGGATCAACTGATTCTGGGAGTTCAGAAGTTGCGCTATCTCTGGGGGCATGTTGTTATTGTTGTTTCCACGTCTCGCCATCTGGAGGGTTTGGGAGGCAAGTTAAGAAATGATAGAAAGTCTAAGGAATAAACTCCTACCCTTATGTAAACAAGGAAAAACACACGAGAAAAGCAAGGCACACATAGCACAAAAATCCACACACTCAACCAAGTTTAACTAACCAAAATAAGATTTTTGGTCCTCATTACAATCGCGAATAACGTTCGACTAAAGGACTAAATGGTGGTCCAACTACTCTACTCATCATCCACTTCCTCATCCTCAATGACGAAGCCTTCCTCTTCCAGCAGTGACTTGTATAGCTCCATGTCCCTCGTCGTGGCTTCGAGCTTCTCTTGAAGTTCCTTCATGTCCTGTGGCTCCGGTGTTGCAGCTTCGAGCCTTCCTTGAAGTTCCTTCGCCTCTCGCAGTTCCTGGGTAGCAGCTTCCAGCTTCTCTTGGAGTTCCCTCTTCTCCTTCTGTAGCTTCTTGATCAAACTTGATCCCATAGTCACGGGCGTGATCTTCTTCTCCCAGCTCCTCTTAGCTGCTCGCAGGTCTTTCATCATGGCGGCAAGGTTCTTGAACTCCAGCTCGTTCTTGGCGAGCACTAGACTTTGCTCCCTAATCCTCTTGTTCTTATCTTGCACCCTCTTCTCTTGATTAGCGAACCTCTTGTCCTGGGCGGTGAGCTCCCCTCCTAGGGACTTGATCTTCTCTTCCAGCTCCTCGATCTTCTCGTCCTTCTCCTCGACTAGGGCACAAAGCTCGTCATTCCTCACGATCTCAAGGCAGCTCCCCTTCTGAAGGTCATTGATGTGGAACTCCAAGTCTTGATATTGGATTCTTCGACGCTTGCATGTCTTCCTTTCCTCCGGGGTTAACTCGATTGGGACTCCCTTCTCATCACGTCTTCCAAAGAGTTTGATGTAGTTGCCTTCAACCTCTTCATGGTGGCGTCCGCAAAGGCGTCCAATGAGCTCCTGCAAGCAAATGCCAAGTCCTTTCTCCTTGGAGTCGCTGGTGACGTTGAGTACAATGGCCTCCGTCTTGGGTTCTATCTGACTGCGCCCTGGTTGGATGACTTCAATTGCCCAGCATCCTTCCTTGTGCATCTTCCTCAATTCGCCTCCCTTGATTGATGGCATGGGTAACTGCAGTGTCTTGATGATGTCCAGAAGGCATTCCCCGAAGCGCAGGCACTTGATGTCTTCGGCGGTGTCGTAGTAGAAGGCCGTCATCTTTAGGTTGAGAGAGAAATTTAGACAAGGTGATAAGAAAGAGACAATACTAGAAGAGTACAATTATCTTAGAAGAATATAGAAAGCAAAACACACACGGTAAAGGTGTTTTCCAATCCTAGGGTCACGTCCTACAGGCAACTTTGTGCTCTGATACCATCTGTTGCGACCTCGGATCGGTAAAGATCCTAAGTCCCTGTGATTAACATGCTAGTCCCTGGATCAATAGCTAGCACTTCACAGTCGATGAATATCATGTAAAACACAAGTCATTATTACACGAATAATCCAGAGTATAATTATTACAACTTGCATAGCTTATAGCTAGCTCAAATAAAACAGCGGAAACTAAATAAAACTTGAGTCCATCAACGCCTCAGGCTAGCTGCGTGAAGACCCGCGATCCCTACGCACCTTTCAATCTTCGGATTCTGCACATAAGACGTGCAGCCAACAAGTTGGGTCAATACTTTGAATGTATTGGCAAATTACACCAAGGAAGGAACAAGACTAACTCTACATGCAAGGCTAGAGTAGGCTTTGGGGTTTATTTGCGTAAAGCCAATTTTATCAAGGTAATGAGAAAAGAGGAAGAAAGTTTTCCCTACTTTGTAAACTTTGATAAATAGTATAGGGTCAAATGGAACACGAGGATATTACTCACCAAGTGCCCAATCAACCTAACACTTGGATATTACACACCAGGTGACACTTGGATATTACGCACCAAGTTACTTGGATATGACACACCAAGTTCCCAAATTCCCACCTATTAGCGATATTACGCACGCCATAGGGTTTGAAAAACTTTTGTTTGAAAAGAGAGAGGAAGATCTTTCAGAGGCTCCATCCTTCAGATGCTCAAAGTGTTCTTTTCCGTGAACTCGGCTGATCGATCAGATTGCAATACTCTCGAGAGGTTGTGCACTTTCCCCACAATCCACGATCAAGTCCTTTTACAGACAAGACCATGGCGAAGCCTTCCCTTAGTAGCCCCTCTACCAGCTGGATCCAACCGTGCCAAGAACCTCCAAATGTTGGTACCCCGGTGAGGTTTCCCACTAAGTACTAAGCCAAGACAGAGCCCATATGTATTGTGGTTGCACGGGAAGCTTCTGAATTCTGAAACATGGCAGACTTCTTTGATTCCTGGGCGGCCGTCCTCCACCAAAATCTCACTCGTTGTCCCGACAACCATTCCGCCCAGAAGAAAACTTAGTTTTATTTTGAAGGGGTTTTGGAGAAGAAAGTTCGCTCGAGAGAGCTATCATACTTAGAAAATTCTTGAGTCTTTCGAACCCTCCCAACGGTATTTGATATATATATAGCATAGCAAGCAATACTTAGCAAAACAGGGGGAACCTATTAGGACGGAAAATCCTAAGTATAAAGCTACTCATGGCATACTACAAAACCGCACTTGCAAAAATAGTAATAAGAAAGCTACTAAAAACCTACACATGCATACTACAAGATTTTGAAGAGTAAAACATGCATAGTCAAAAACTGGGACATAACATGAACAAGTGGTGTAACTTGCCTTGATCCGAGCAGCAATCTACACAACAATACTCCTCAGCGCACTCCGAGCAATCTAACGAAGCAAACAAGGATCCAATCACAATTTGCACAAAACAAGTCACGAAGTCAAATATGCATGCATGCAACATGGTAATATGCAAGGGTGGGTTTGATTTCGGCCAAGGGTCTTAACCAGGGGTGTTGTTGAGTTGGGGATGTCATTAGAATCGATTTCCCACAGATTTTAGGTATTTTGGATAAAACCCTAATTAACCAGGCTTGAAACTAGATCTACAGCTCTAATCTATCTCGAAACAGATCTAAACGCCCTAAGCAAGATATGATAATTTTCTACAGAAGGTATTGTCAAAACAAGGCCAACGCAACAAGAATCAACTAAAACGGAGTTACGGATAATTTTCTAGAATTAAAATACTCTAATCTAAACTTTTAACTCTACTGCAAGATTGCCGTGGCAAAATAGTAATATTATTGTAGATCTGTGTTCTACTCGAAAATATGAATCCAACGGTATATTATACGCAATTTTTGGACTAATAATCTAATTTCTATGAATTTTACAAGATTACAGCTATAATCTGCAATTTTAAATTCGAACGGAATATTCCAGAGAATATTCCGCTGACTGGACAGGTTGACTGGGACTAGATGCTGACCTGACGACGACGTGGCGGTGACGAGGCAACTGATCGGGACGATTGAATCTCGACCGTCGGGATGAGATCCGGTGGTTAGAAGAGAAGTTGGCTCAAAATAGACCCGATTTTGCCTAACAAAGGACTAGAAGTAGATCTGTGTTAGAGAGATAAATCCGTAGGTCAAATCGAAAAACTTTGAACATGAAAGTTGTGGAGGATGATTAGATCTACCTTTTCACCAAAGGGATTTGGATTCCAAGAAACGAGCGCGAGTAGATCTTGGAATTACGCCATCAGATCTGAAATATTGCGTTGCGAAATTCTCCGGCTGTGGTGGATGAAAAGAGGTGAGGTTTGTCGGAATTGAAAGATTTCGACGAGATCTACAACTTTCGTGTTGAAGCCGAAGGCAGCCGACGAAGTTTAGATGGGTTTAGAAGCGAAATACGATTCGGTGGTGTGTAGATTCGGGATTTCGGGAAGGAGAAGTGTTATAGCTGTGGCTCCGATGGATTACTTAGGCTTTTATGATGATGGGAGGATAGATCTTGGAGTAGGGAACAAGTAGAAACAAACGGAAGTCAATTCGGAGTTGTAGATAAAAAGTTATGAGTGTTTGAATAGAGATAGGTTTAGAAAACAGATTTTCGCACGCTTTTTAAAGCGGAGGTGGGATCGATCGTGCCTGGCTGCTGGTTCGGTCGGCTGAAGTGGGCCGGCCGGCGGCCCATTTCGGTTTTTTTTTTCTTTTTCTTTTTTCTATTTTGGTATTTTCTTTATATCTTTTGCATACGAACTCCAAATTAGACGAAATTGGTCTCTAAAATTTTGTAAAAAGAAGAGGGTTAGGATAGGATTATAAAATAACACTTTTGCAAAGGTTTTGGTGGTTAAAAAGGTTTTACCCTCCTTTTGTCTGTAAGTGACTATGGGGTTTGAGAATTGCCTGATGCAAATTTTTCGATAGGTGATGCCATGATGCAATGATATGATGCATGCTTACTAGTAACATCTGAAATTATAAAATTTGGGATGTTACAAACCTACCCCCCTTAAGAAGAATCTCGTCCCCGAGATTCAGGTTGGTTAGCAAATAGGTGTGGGTGTTCTTTCTTCAGATCTTCTTCACGTTCCCATGTGGCCTCTTCCTCGGAATGGTGATTCCATTGAACTTTGCAGAATCTGATAGTCTTGGTACGAGTAATTCTCTCGGCTGTTTCCAGGATCCTGGTGGGTTTTTCCTCATAGGTGAGGTCGTTATCCAATTGAACTTCTTCCAATGGAACTGTATCATTTAGTGAGGTTTCAGCCATTTCTGGGTGACACTTCTTTAGTTGCGACACATGGAAAACATCGTGAACTGTTAACATTTCGGGTAATTCCAACTGATAGGCAACTTCCCCTCTGCGACCCAAGATTTTGTAGGGCCCTATGAATCGGGGTGCTAACTTACCCTTGATTCCGAATCTCTTAACTCCTCGTAGTGGTGAAACTCGGAGATACGCACGGTCTCCCACTTCATAAGTCACATCCCTGCGCTTGGAGTCAGCATAACTCTTTTGTCTGGATTGGGCTATCTTTAACCTGTCTTGAATCTGTCTCACTTTTTCTTCGGCATCCTTGATCAGTTCAGGTCCAAACAGACTACGTTCTCCAACCCCACTCCATAGCAGCGGAGTCCTACACTTTCTGCCATAAAGAACTTCAAATGGAGCCATCTTGATGCTAGTTTGGTAGCTGTTATTGTATGAGAATTCCGCATATGGCAAGTTATCGTCCCAACTAGACCCATAGTCTAGCGCACAGGCTCTTAACATGTCCTCCAAGACCTGATTAACTCTTTCCGTTTGTCCATCTGTTTGCGGGTGGAAGGCAGTACTAAACTCTAGTCGCGTCCCTAGAGACTCGTGTAGCTGTCGCCAAAACTTAGAGGTGAATTGGGTACCTCTATCGGAAACAATCCCCTTGGGCACACCATGAAGACTTACGATCCTTGACATATAAATCTTAGCAAGTTTAGCACTCGTATAGGTTGTCTTTACGGGAATAAAGTGGGCCACTTTTGTGAAGTGGTCGACCACTACCCAGATGGAGTCATACCCAGATCGAGTCCGAGGTAGTCCTGTGATAAAATCCATGCCTACCTTGTCCCACTTCCATTCGGGCACAGGTAATGGCTGCAGCAGTCCTGCTGGTTTTTGGTGTTCGGCCTTAACTCTATTGCATACGTCACACAAGGAGATATATTCAGCAATTTCTCTTTTCATGTTGTTCCACCAGAATCTATCCTTCACATCCATGTACATCTTTGTATTACCGGGATGAATTGAGTAGGGCGAATCGTGAGCTTCTTGAAGGATTAACTTCCTGATATCAGGGTCATTAGAAACACACAGACGCTTCTCATACCAGAGCGTTCCTTGTTCATCCGTATGAAACCCTTTTGCTTTGCCCTTGCTTATATTAGCTCTTATTTCTTCCAACTCTTTGTCCCCCTTCTGGGCCTCTTTGATTTGGTCCAGAAGTGTTGGCACTATCTCCATAGTGGCTAGGTATCCTTCCGGAACTATTTCCAATCTAAGGTCCTTGAATTGTTCACACAAATCATTTGGAAGCTCTCCCACAGTAAGTCCATTTACATAGACTTTTCGGCTTAAGGCGTCAGCCACAACGTTGGCCTTTCCAGGATGGTACTGCAGGTCCAAGTCATAGTCCTTGATGAGCTCAAGCCATCTCCTTTGCCTCATATTTAATTCCTTTTGTGTGAAGATATACTTAAGACTCTTGTGATCCGTGAACACATCACAATGTTTGCCCATTAGGTAGTGTCTCCATACCTTGAGTGCATGCACAACTGATGCTAGTTCCAAATCGTGCGTGGGGTAGTTATTTTCATGGTTCTTAAGTTGCCGAGAGGCGTAAGACACTACTTGTCCTTCTTGCATCAGTACACTACCAAGTCCTTGCCGGGAAGCATCGCAATAGACCTGGAAGTCCTTTTGGATGTCAGGGAGACACAAAACTGGTGCTGTTACTAGACGCTTCTTTAATTCCTGAAAGCTTGCTTCACAGGCCTCGGTCCATTCGAACTTCTTCTCTTTCTTCAGCAACTCTGTCATAGGCTTTGCTATCTTGGAAAAGTTTTCGATGAATCTTCGGTAATACCCCGCAAGGCCCAAGAAACTCCTAATATCACCCACATTCTTAGGAGGCTCCCATTCTGTTATAGAGGCCACCTTACTTGGGTCCACGGCAACACCTTTAGCTGATACAATATGACCAAGGAATCCTACTTCTTTCAACCAGAATTCACATTTGCTAAATTTGGCATATAACTTGTGTTCCCTTAACTTTTCCATGATTAGGCGCAGGTGCCTCTCATGTTCCTTCTCGTCCTTGGAGTATATGAGTATGTCATCAATGAATACCACAATAAACTTATCCAAGTACTCCATGAACACCTTGTTCATCATAGTCATGAAGTATGCTGGGGCATTGGTTAAGCCAAACGACATCACGGTGTACTCATACAATCCGTATCTTGTGGTGAAGGCTGTCTTGGGTACATCCTGTTCCCGGATCTTTAGCTGGAAATATCCTGACCGGAGATCAATCTTAGAGAACACACTAGCTCCCTTTAATTGGTCAAACAGGTCATTTATATTGGGTAGGGGGTACTTGTTCTTGATTGTTACTTCGTTCAATGACCGGTAGTCCACGACTAGTCTCTTGGTTTTATCCTTCTTCTCCACGAATAAGACAGGTGCTCCCCAAGATGACGCACTTGGTTGAATGAAGCCTTTGTCCAACTGCTCTCTGAGCTGTTTCTTAAGTTCCTTCAACTCATCCACATCCATCTTGTACGGTCTCTTTGCTATTGGCCCAGTACCTGGCATCAAGTCAATGAGAAACTCGATGTCACGGTCGGGCGGCATCCCTGGTAATTCTTCCGGAAACACATCTGGATACTCCTTCACAATTGGCACATCCTCCAAACTAACCCCCTTAAGAGAGTTCACCAAACTTCCTTTGAGCGCGAAGGCTGACTTAAAGCGGATCCTTTTCTTTTCCGGAGTCGTGAGTGCGATAGTCCTTTTGGCACAATCTATGACTCCCTCATACTCGGTCATCCAATTCATGCCCAAGATTATGTCTAGGCCTTGGGATTCCAGAACGACTAGGCTGGTGGGAAAGGTGTGCGCCCCAATTCTTAGTTCTAACCCACGGCATCCAGAGCTTGCCACTATTTCTCCTCCAGGAGAACTTACCCTTAGAGGAGTACTAATAGTCTCCGTAGGTATCTTGCCTCTATCCACAAATACCCTTGATATGAATGAATGCGATGCACCAGTGTCAAAAAGAACAACTGCAGGTGTGGAGTTAAGCTTGAACTTACCGATCACGGAGTCAGGTGCCTCACGAGCATCCTCCACGGAGACATGATTCACCGTGGCTTTGACGAACGGGTTCGGCTTCTTCCCATTTCCATTTCCATTGCCATGGTTGTGTCCGTTGCCGTTTCCATTACCATTCCCATTCTTCATCCTTTCGGGGCAAGTAGTCGCATAGTGCCCTGTCTTGTTACACTTGAAGCATGTCACTTCACTCAGATCCTTCCCATTGCCATTTCCATTGCGGTGCTTATGGCCATTGTGGTTATGTCCTCCATGACGATGACCATTGTGATTATGGCCATTGTGGTTGTGGGGTGGTGGTGACGAAGTGCGTTGCTTCTGATATGGGGCAGAGTTGTGCTTGTGTGAGGTGGACTTTCTCTTCCGGTTCTCGATACTCCTTTGCTTTGCTTCAACTACAACTGCCTTGTCCAGAAGTTCCTGATAACTATCAAACTTCAGAGCCACAAGCTGAATAGATATTTCGTCATTAAGTCCCCTTAAGAACTCTTCTTGTCTCTTGGCATCCGTGGATACGTCGTCAGGTGCATATCGTGCCAGCTTGTTGAAAAGGTCCCCATACTCGGAGACAGAGCGGTGCAGTTGTTTCAAGTCACGGAACTCACGTCTCTTAAGTGACATGACTCCCGCGGCTACGTGATGAGTACGAAAGGCTGTTTCGAACTGGTTCCAGGTGATAGCTTCAATATCAGGGTGGGTGACCTGGTAGTTATCCCACCATTCGGCAGCTGGTCCCTCAAGTTGGTGCGCGGCAAAGCGCACCCTATCAGCTCCAACAACCTGGACGGTGTCTAACTTCTTGTTGATGGTGCGGAGCCAGTCGTCTGCCACAATTGGCTCAGAACTACTTGAGAAAATTGGAGGGTTCAACCTCAAGAACCGAGTTAAGCGATCCTGTTGGGGCGGTGGAGGTGGCGGAGGCGGCGGGTTGTTGTTGTTGTTTTGCATGTTTTGAGTGAGGAGTTGGATCAACTGATTCTGGGAGTTCAGAAGTTGCGCTATCTCTGGGGGCATGTTGTTATTGTTGTTTCCACGTCTCGCCATCTGGAGGGTTTGGGAGGCAAGTTAAGAAATGATAGAAAGTCTAAGGAATAAACTCCTACCCTTATGTAAACAAGGAAAAACACACGAGAAAAGCAAGGCACACATAGCACAAAAATCCACACACTCAACCAAGTTTAACTAACCAAAATAAGATTTTTGGTCCTCATTACAATCGCGAATAACGTTCGACTAAAGGACTAAATGGTGGTCCAACTACTCTACTCATCATCCACTTCCTCATCCTCAATGACGAAGCCTTCCTCTTCCAGCAGTGACTTGTATAGCTCCATGTCCCTCGTCGTGGCTTCGAGCTTCTCTTGAAGTTCCTTCATGTCCTGTGGCTCCGGTGTTGCAGCTTCGAGCCTTCCTTGAAGTTCCTTCGCCTCTCGCAGTTCCTGGGTAGCAGCTTCCAGCTTCTCTTGGAGTTCCCTCTTCTCCTTCTGTAGCTTCTTGATCAAACTTGATCCCATAGTCACGGGCGTGATCTTCTTCTCCCAGCTCCTCTTAGCTGCTCGCAGGTCTTTCATCATGGCGGCAAGGTTCTTGAACTCCAGCTCGTTCTTGGCGAGCACTAGACTTTGCTCCCTAATCCTCTTGTTCTTATCTTGCACCCTCTTCTCTTGATTAGCGAACCTCTTGTCCTGGGCGGTGAGCTCCCCTCCTAGGGACTTGATCTTCTCTTCCAGCTCCTCGATCTTCTCGTCCTTCTCCTCGACTAGGGCACAAAGCTCGTCATTCCTCACGATCTCAAGGCAGCTCCCCTTCTGAAGGTCATTGATGTGGAACTCCAAGTCTTGATATTGGATTCTTCGACGCTTGCATGTCTTCCTTTCCTCCGGGGTTAACTCGATTGGGACTCCCTTCTCATCACGTCTTCCAAAGAGTTTGATGTAGTTGCCTTCAACCTCTTCATGGTGGCGTCCGCAAAGGCGTCCAATGAGCTCCTGCAAGCAAATGCCAAGTCCTTTCTCCTTGGAGTCGCTGGTGACGTTGAGTACAATGGCCTCCGTCTTGGGTTCTATCTGACTGCGCCCTGGTTGGATGACTTCAATTGCCCAGCATCCTTCCTTGTGCATCTTCCTCAATTCGCCTCCCTTGATTGATGGCATGGGTAACTGCAGTGTCTTGATGATGTCCAGAAGGCATTCCCCGAAGCGCAGGCACTTGATGTCTTCGGCGGTGTCGTAGTAGAAGGCCGTCATCTTTAGGTTGAGAGAGAAATTTAGACAAGGTGATAAGAAAGAGACAATACTAGAAGAGTACAATTATCTTAGAAGAATATAGAAAGCAAAACACACACGGTAAAGGTGTTTTCCAATCCTAGGGTCACGTCCTACAGGCAACTTTGTGCTCTGATACCATCTGTTGCGACCTCGGATCGGTAAAGATCCTAAGTCCCTGTGATTAACATGCTAGTCCCTGGATCAATAGCTAGCACTTCACAGTCGATGAATATCATGTAAAACACAAGTCATTATTACACGAATAATCCAGAGTATAATTATTACAACTTGCATAGCTTATAGCTAGCTCAAATAAAACAGCGGAAACTAAATAAAACTTGAGTCCATCAACGCCTCAGGCTAGCTGCGTGAAGACCCGCGATCCCTACGCACCTTTCAATCTTCGGATTCTGCACATAAGACGTGCAGCCAACAAGTTGGGTCAATACTTTGAATGTATTGGCAAATTACACCAAGGAAGGAACAAGACTAACTCTACATGCAAGGCTAGAGTAGGCTTTGGGGTTTATTTGCGTAAAGCCAATTTTATCAAGGTAATGAGAAAAGAGGAAGAAAGTTTTCCCTACTTTGTAAACTTTGATAAATAGTATAGGGTCAAATGGAACACGAGGATATTACTCACCAAGTGCCCAATCAACCTAACACTTGGATATTACACACCAGGTGACACTTGGATATTACGCACCAAGTTACTTGGATATGACACACCAAGTTCCCAAATTCCCACCTATTAGCGATATTACGCACGCCATAGGGTTTGAAAAACTTTTGTTTGAAAAGAGAGAGGAAGATCTTTCAGAGGCTCCATCCTTCAGATGCTCAAAGTGTTCTTTTCCGTGAACTCGGCTGATCGATCAGATTGCAATACTCTCGAGAGGTTGTGCACTTTCCCCACAATCCACGATCAAGTCCTTTTACAGACAAGACCATGGCGAAGCCTTCCCTTAGTAGCCCCTCTACCAGCTGGATCCAACCGTGCCAAGAACCTCCAAATGTTGGTACCCCGGTGAGGTTTCCCACTAAGTACTAAGCCAAGACAGAGCCCATATGTATTGTGGTTGCACGGGAAGCTTCTGAATTCTGAAACATGGCAGACTTCTTTGATTCCTGGGCGGCCGTCCTCCACCAAAATCTCACTCGTTGTCCCGACAACCATTCCGCCCAGAAGAAAACTTAGTTTTATTTTGAAGGGGTTTTGGAGAAGAAAGTTCGCTCGAGAGAGCTATCATACTTAGAAAATTCTTGAGTCTTTCGAACCCTCCCAACGGTATTTGATATATATATAGCATAGCAAGCAATACTTAGCAAAACAGGGGGAACCTATTAGGACGGAAAATCCTAAGTATAAAGCTACTCATGGCATACTACAAAACCGCACTTGCAAAAAATAGTAATAAGAAAGCTACTAAAAACCTACACATGCATACTACAAGATTTTGAAGAGTAAAACATGCATAGTCAAAAACTGGGACATAACATGAACAAGTGGTGTAACTTGCCTTGATCCGAGCAGCAATCTACACAACAATACTCCTCAGCGCACTCCGAGCAATCTAACGAAGCAAACAAGGATCCAATCACAATTTGCACAAAACAAGTCACGAAGTCAAATATGCATGCATGCAACATGGTAATATGCAAGGGTGGGTTTGATTTCGGCCAAGGGTCTTAACCAGGGGTGTTGTTGAGTTGGGGATGTCATTAGAATCGATTTCCCACAGATTTTAGGTATTTTGGATAAAACCCTAATTAACCAGGCTTGAAACTAGATCTACAGCTCTAATCTATCTCGAAACAGATCTAAACGCCCTAAGCAAGATATGATAATTTTCTACAGAAGGTATTGTCAAAACAAGGCCAACGCAACAAGAATCAACTAAAACGGAGTTACGGATAATTTTCTAGAATTAAAATACTCTAATCTAAACTTTTAACTCTACTGCAAGATTGCCGTGGCAAAATAGTAATATTATTGTAGATCTGTGTTCTACTCGAAAATATGAATCCAACGGTATATTATACGCAATTTTTGGACTAATAATCTAATTTCTATGAATTTTACAAGATTACAGCTATAATCTGCAATTTTAAATTCGAACGGAATATTCCAGAGAATATTCCGCTGACTGGACAGGTTGACTGGGACTAGATGCTGACCTGACGACGACGTGGCGGTGACGAGGCAACTGATCGGGACGATTGAATCTCGACCGTCGGGATGAGATCCGGTGGTTAGAAGAGAAGTTGGCTCAAAATAGACCCGATTTTGCCTAACAAAGGACTAGAAGTAGATCTGTGTTAGAGAGATAAATCCGTAGGTCAAATCGAAAAACTTTGAACATGAAAGTTGTGGAGGATGATTAGATCTACCTTTTCACCAAAGGGATTTGGATTCCAAGAAACGAGCGCGAGTAGATCTTGGAATTACGCCATCAGATCTGAAATATTGCGTTGCGAAATTCTCCGGCTGTGGTGGATGAAAAGAGGTGAGGTTTGTCGGAATTGAAAGATTTCGACGAGATCTACAACTTTCGTGTTGAAGCCGAAGGCAGCCGACGAAGTTTAGATGGGTTTAGAAGCGAAATACGATTCGGTGGTGTGTAGATTCGGGATTTCGGGAAGGAGAAGTGTTATAGCTGTGGCTCCGATGGATTACTTAGGCTTTTATGATGATGGGAGGATAGATCTTGGAGTAGGGAACAAGTAGAAACAAACGGAAGTCAATTCGGAGTTGTAGATAAAAAGTTATGAGTGTTTGAATAGAGATAGGTTTAGAAAACAGATTTTCGCACGCTTTTTAAAGCGGAGGTGGGATCGATCGTGCCTGGCTGCTGGTTCGGTCGGCTGAAGTGGGCCGGCCGGCGGCCCATTTCGGTTTTTTTTCTTTTCTTTTTCTTTTTTCTATTTTGGTATTTTCTTTATATCTTTTGCATACGAACTCCAAATTAGACGAAATTGGTCTCTAAAATTTTGTAAAAAGAAGAGGGTTAGGATAGGATTATAAAATAACACTTTGCAAAGGTTTTGGTGGTTAAAAAGGTTTTACCCTCCTTTTGTCTGTAAGTGACTATGGGGTTTGAGAATTGCCTGATGCAAATTTTTCGATAGGTGATGCCATGATGCAATGATATGATGCATGCTTACTAGTAACATCTGAAATTATAAAATTTGGGATGTTACAAACCTACCCCCCTTAAGAAGAAT
>CAJUXJ010002176.1:0-21730 GCA_910589775.1 Avena eriantha
GATGCAGCTACTAGTTCCCATCTCCCTTGGATTTGCATCTCCTCTGGCATACTCCAGAATTATGGTTGTGCCATCAAGTAGCAGAGTCAACGTATTATCCCATCAGATGTGAACGCAATGACTTTGTTTGTTCAGAATTTGACGACTTTTGATTAGTTTGAAAGACAGAAAAACCTAAAACATGTATCCAGACATGTTTTGGGTATAGACACATTTATTAAATATCTAAAAAAAACTAAGTCAGTTATATCTGGACAGGAGTAGTACACTATTACAACACGCTCGATCCCTTCTCCTCTGGCGCACTCCAAATTATGGTTGTGCCATCAAGTGATGGGAGCAGAGTCAGTGTATTGTCCCATCTGATATGCTAGGAACGCGCGAACTTTATTTTCAGGATCGGACGAGTTTCGACTAGTTTCAAAGACAAAGACAACTAAAACATGGCCAACATATATAGATTATGACAATAATCGACCATGACTCAAGTGACCCAGATCCAAAGAGGGCATTAAGATACCGTACATAGATTTAATTATGCTTAAGTGGCCCTAATCG
The DNA here is from genome assembly GCA_910589775.1 of Avena eriantha. Taxonomy (NCBI): domain Eukaryota; kingdom Viridiplantae; phylum Streptophyta; class Magnoliopsida; order Poales; family Poaceae; genus Avena; species Avena eriantha. The sequence continues at coordinate 559 of CAJUXJ010002176.1, forward strand.
ACTATGACGCTCCCGCAGTCTCCATCATCGACGACGTTGTTCGCGTTGCTGCCAGCCTCCTCCGCGTTGGAATCGATGTCGACGTTCCTAGCAACGTTCCTCCTCCTCATGGATACTTCACGGTGCGCCACATCGATAACGGTGGAAGTCGTACGCCAGAAGCGCTGCCTCCTTTCGGGGTTGGGCAGATCCGGGTGGATCTCCCGCCGGTGGGTTCCGCATAGCTCAATCAACGCAGCTCGCTCCTTCTTGAACAGCTTTCGCCAGTCCGCGCTCGTGCGCGAGTACCGTGAGATTTCCCTCTTCCGCTCCGGCAGCTGGCGGCGGTGCTCCTCGATCTGCCCTTGCCAACGCGTTGTCGCGTAAGAGCAGCACGACAGGAACCCTGGCGTAGCTGAGCTCGAAGTCGGCCGGAAGCCTCATGAACGGTGGGGCGATTATGTCGTAGCGGGCGAACATTTGAGCCTCGTGCAAGCTGAGTTTGGGCCTCTCCCACTCCATGGCGATGAAGGAACACGATCTGAGCTTCGGCCCCGAGGTTAAGGGGATAAGGGCGAGGACGTAGGCCCAGCGTCATTGCCACTGCCAATCAGTTCGTAGAACAGACTTCTCGCGGATCGCCCTCGCGAAGGACAGCCTTATCGTCCACGCACCCCGATCCAACGGTGCCTAACAATCGGGGATCAGGTCTTCTAGAAGCCCAGAGCGGTTGCTAGTTAGCTCTGCGTCCCGATTGTTTGTGGCCAACGGCTGTCGTTGAAAATAATACACATTTCAATGACAATGGTGGATCCATATGTGGTTTGCGAAAACAACACACATGCAATGACTCTAGTTGTGGTTAATGAGAAGAACACACATGAAATGACATTAGTGGATCCATAGGTGGATTGTGAAAAGAGCACACATGCAATGAACTCTGGTGGAACCACATTCAATGACATTGGTGGATCCATGTGTGGTCTGTGAAGAGAACACACGTGCAATGAACTCTGGTGAATCCATATATGGTCTGTGAAAAGAATAGTCATGAAATGACTCTAGGTGTAGTTAATGAAAGAATACACATTTCAATGACAATGGTGGATCCATATGTGGTTTGTGAAAAGAACACACATGCAATTACTCTGGTGGATCCATGTGTGGTTTGTGGAAAGAACACACATGCAATGACTCTGGTTGATCCATATGTGGTTCAAGGAAAGAACACACATGCAATGACATTGGTGGATCCATGTGTGGTTTGTGACATGAACACATATGCAATGACATTGGTTGATCCATATGTTAGTAAAAAGAACACACATGCAATGACACTAGTGGATCCATGTGTGGTCTCTGAAGAAAACACACATTTCAATGACACTGCTGGATCCATATGTGGTATGTGAAAATAATAGTCATGAAATGACTCCAGTTGTTCTTAGTAAAAGAACACACATGCAATGACAATGGTGGTTCCATATGTGGTCTGTGAAAAGAACACACATGCAATGACTAAGGCTGTGGTTAATGAGAAGAACACACATGCAATGACACTAGTGGACCCATAGGTGGATTGTGAAAATAACACACATGCAATGACTCCGGTTGTTGTTAGTAAAAAGAACACACATGCAATGACACTGGTGATCCATGTGTGGTCTCTAAAAAGAACACATTTCAATGACACTAGTGGATACATATGTGGTATCTAAAAAGAATAGTCATGCAATGACTCCAGTTGTTGTTAGTAAAAAGAACACACATGCAATGACACTGGTGGATCCATGTGTGGTCTCTGAAAAGAACACACATGCAATGACTAAGGCCGTGGTTAATGAGAAGAACACACATGCAATGACACTGGTGGATCCATAGGAGGATTGTGAAAAGAACACACATGCAATGACTCTGGTTGTTGTTAGTAAAAAGAACACACATGCAATGACACTAGTGGATCCATGTGTGGTCTCTGAAGAGAACACACATTTCAATGACACTGGTGCATCCATATGTTGTATGTGAAAAGAACAGTCATGAAATGACTCCAGTTGTTGTTAGTAAAAAGAGCACACATGCAATGACACTGGTGGATCCATGTGTGGTGTCTGAAGAGAACACACATGCAATGACACTGGTGGATCCATAGGTGGATTGTGAAAAGAACACACATGCAATGACTCTGGTTGTTGTTAGTAAAAAGAACACACATGCAATGACACTGGTGGATCCATGTGTGGTCCTGAAGAGAACACACATTTCAATGACACTGGTGGATCCATATGTGGTATGTGAAAAAGAATACTCATGAAATGACTCCAGTTGTTGTTAGTAAAAAGAGCACACATGCAATGACAATGGTAGTTCCATGTGCGGTCTCTGAAGAGAACACACATGCAATGACTCAGGTCGTGGTTAATGAGAAGAACACACATCCAATGACTATGGTGGATCCATAGGTGGATTGTGAAAATAACACACATGCAACAACTCTGGTTGTTGTTAGTAAAAAAAAGACACATGCAATGACACTGGTGGATCCATGTGTGGTCTCTGAAGAGAACACACATTTCAATGACACTGGTGGATCCATATGTGGTATGTGAAAATAATAGTCATGAAATGACTCCAGTTGTTGTTAGTAAAAGGAGCACACATGCAATTACACTGGTGGATCCATGTGTGGTATCTGAAGAGAACACACATCCAATGACTAAGGTCGTGGTTTATGAGAAGAACACACATGCAATGACACTGATGGATCCATAGGTGGATTGTGAAAAGAACACACATGCAATGACTCTGGTTGTTGTTAGTAAAAAGAACACACATGCCATGACACTGGTGGATCCATGTGTGGTTGATATATTGCAAATGTATCTATATTTTTTGATGTTCCATGCTTGGTTTTATCTACTTTCTTATGTTTTGTCCACACTTTGGAGTACTTTTCATATGATTTCTTGGACTAACCTATTAACAAGTGCCACAGTGCCAGTTGCCTGTTTTTTGCTGTTTTTGGTTCTAGGAAAGTCAGAAAATCAATATTCTCGGAATTGGACCAGACAAAAGCCAAAGTTGATATTTTCCCGGAAGACTCACGGAGCCAGAAGGAGAATCGGAGAGGGGCCACAGGGTGGCCACACCACCCCATGGCACGGGTCCCCCCAGGCCGCGCCAGAGCATGTTGTGGCCCCCCTGGCCGCCCACCGACCTTGCGCTCTGGCCTATAAGAAGCCTCCCGAGGCATAAACCCTAAATCGTAAAGCCTCCGGCCACGAAAAGTTCCGCAGCGCTGCCGGCACCGAAGGGGAGATTCGCGGGACAGAAAGTCTTTGTTCCGGCACCCAGCCGGGATGGGGAAGTGCCCCCGGAGCCATCTCCATCGATATCCACCACCATCTCCATCGACGTTGTTGATTCCCATGATGAGGAGGGAGTAGTTCTCTCTCGAGGCTAAGGGTTCTACCAGTAGCAATGTGTTCATCTCTCTCTATGCATGATCATATTGTGATCATGAGCTTTGTAATCTAGTAGATCTACCTTGCTACTTAAGTTCTTTAATGAATCTCTGCTCTCCCTATGTGTGTGAAAGTGACAGTGTGCTCATCATGGTGGCACTTAGGCTAGAGATTACAAATACTTGTATTGAGTTATATTTGGAGTTGGATGTCTCTATGAAATTGTGGTGTTTGTTGGACTCATCTAGTACTCAAGGTGACAGTGTGGGGTTATCTAGATGGGAAAGATGAACTTTGAGGTGTGCTGTTATAGCCCTACCATCGATTAGAGTGTCCAAACGGAGAGTAGTTCAGCGTGTATCATAAAGAAGAATATATTTATATGAGAGTGTTCACTAGAGAAAGTATGATCCCTAGGCCTTGTTTCTAAGAATTGATACACCGTTTGCAATTAGATATGTTACATGTTTGCTTGCTTCCATCTTTATTTCAGTTTTCCTTTAGTCTCTTCCACGCCATCAAGTTATTTTCTATCACTGTTACCACTTATAATTATCCATACCACTTGTATTTTACTATCTCTTCGCCGAACTAGTGCACCTATACACCTGACAAGTGTATTGGGTATGTTGGGGACACAAGAGACTTCTTGTATCTTGATTGCAGGATTGCTTGAGAGGGAATACCTTTGACCACTTCCTCCCTGAGTTCGATAAACCTTGGGTGATCCACTTAAGGGAAACCTTGCTGTTGTTCTACAAACCTCTGCACTTGGAGGCCCAACAACTGTCTACAAGAATATCAGTGCGTAGACATCAAGCTATTTTCTGGCGCCGTTGCCGGGCAGGTAAGGTAAAAGGTACTCACATCCTCCGGTGTGAGTGCTCGAAGTTATTTCCTTTAGATTCTGCAATTTTGTCTTTTTGTTTCTTGTTTTCACTAGTTAGGCTTAATGGAAAACAACAACAAAATTATAGAGCTTTATAGTATTTATCTTGAGTTAGGACATGAAGTGTTTGAAGAGAAAATTAAAAAACCTATGGAACTTTATTTGCATGCTAATAGCAATGTTGTTAGTATGAATTCATTGGACACCATTACTACTATTGCTATGGAAAAGTCTAAGCTTGGGGAACCTAGTTTTTATGAAAATGATCTTTTTAGTTCCCCAGCTTTGGAAGATAGCTATTCTATTGCTTATGATGATACCAAACCTCCAATATATGATGATTACAATGATGAATATAATATTTTCAGTCCACCTACTATTGAGGAGAAAATTAATTATGATTACAATATGCCTCCTATGTTTGATGATTATGGTGATGAGAATAATAATGATAGCTATTTTGTTGAATTTGCTCCCACTACAATTAATAAGAATAACTATGCTTATGTGGAGAGTAATAATGATTATATGCATGTGGCTCATGATAAGAATCTTTTATGTGATAGTTATATTGTTAATTTTATTAATGATGCTACTGAATATTATTATGAGAGAGGGAAACATGGTTGTATGCATCTCAATAATATTAAGTTTCTTGTCCTTTTTATATGCATTTTGTGCCAAGAGTAACCTCTAATGAGAGAGAAGTAATGATTGGGAAAGTTGCTATCCCGAAACAGATTCCGTGCTTCACCGTAAAAAATCATGTAAAATATCTGAACGTCTTTTGAGGCGTGAATGTTTGTGCTTCTGCCCCAGGTTGTTATCTAACTTTCTTTAGTTCAACACTTTTTGATTTGAGCAACAGAAGGTCTTCTAAAAAATTCATCTTTACCTGCTGGTCTGTTTTGACAGATTTCTGCTATTTTTTGCATTTGCTTCTTGTTGGTTCCTTTTTGAGTTCTTTTGGAGAATTGAGCTTTTTGAGGGAAGTTCTACAGTAGCTAGTGTTCTAATGGAAGTTTATTTGGTGTTAGAACTTAACCTTAAGACTTATTTATCTTGAGTGCACTAATGTTGCTAATAAAAGATTGTGTGAAGTTGTGTATGAAGGAAAAATTTCAGGTGTATGGAAGGAATGAGTAATGAGATAAAGGATGGACTAAAGCTCAAGCTTGGGGATGCCAAGCGTGACACCCCAAGAAATATCCAAGAAGTACAGGCGTCAAAGCTTGGGGATGCCCAAGGCATCCCCTTCTTCATCAATAAAAATCCCACGTTTCTTACAAACACTTCATTTTTATTGTTTCATGCACAATTGTGTTGTTCTTGGAGCGTCTTCTTTTTCATTTTCGTTCTGGTTTTTTGTTTGCTTGGTTTGCTTAGTTTTCTGAATAAATTGGTTGGACCCCCTCTTTCATACATTGGTTTGCAAATAGTTTGGTTTGGTTTGGAAAAGAGTAGGAAAGTTCATACTTATGTGGTAAAAAGAGCTTGTTTTTGACTGTGGCTCTGTCATGCCAGGCTTGATATTGTTTTGGCTTTATGCTTAGTATTCTTTGCTGTAGCATGACTTGTTATAAATAATTGAGACTGCTTAATGTGCCTTGGATGAATCATGCGTTGTTTTAGCATATTAAAGCATAGTATAGTGGTATTCTCCTTTGATGCTTTATTTGGGTTGACTTGGCACATGCTCACACCATGTTATGACTATCTCAAGTCACCATAGCCTTTATGATCCTTTAGTTTTCAACTTGTAGTATCACTTTATGCTTTGATCAATGATGTTTTGTCGCTCTGCATGATTATGGCCATTATTGCTCTCTTAGTTTGTCGCTCCCAGTCTTTTGCTAGCCTCCACAACCAAGTATGAGTTCCACTCATGCATCCAACTCCTTAAACCAAGTTATTCCAAAGAGTCCACCATACCTACCTACTAGCATATGCTATTCCAAGTATATTCATGCTTTGTTTACCTTCCAAATTAAACTTGTTATGAGAAAACTAGTGATTAAAGCTCTCACGAACTTGATGGCACACTTTACTTTTATTGCCCTTAATAAACTTGAATCATTTTGTCGTCTATGTTTTATATGCTTGCACTTATTTGTTGGGAATTAGCAGAACCATGCTTTCATGGGGAACGCTTTCAACATTGCACTTGGTACTTGTACCTAGTTGATATCATGCTCTTTTGTATATGGATGTCGTCAGTGTGAAATGAAAGGGGAGCTTGTAAGTCCATGGAGTTATGTATGTGTGTTAGATAAACACTTGGGCCGGTTGTCTAATCCATGCTGACATGGTGGAAACCTGCAGGGTAACCATAATGAGCTGTCTATGAAGCATTCTTCTTATAAAAAAAGAGTCCTATATTGAGAAAAAAGAGAAAAAGGAAAAAAAAGAGATTATGAAAAGAGGAAAGAGAGAAAAAAGCACCATATTCCCATGGTAAATAAGAAGATTGTTAAGATGCTCGTTGTCTGCTTGCCTTGTCATTTTGTTATGGGGATTCTTCCGTATCATCGGGCAAGGGGTACCCCGTTGGCGGTTCTCTATGATACACATCTACTTACGATGACAAGAACTTACCGGTGACTAAACTTGAGTAGCATGAGGAGCGTCCCTCGTATTCAAGGGACATGAGATTTCTAACTTATACTTCGTCAAGCATGTACACCATAGTTTTGTTCACTTTAACCTTAATCACTTCAAGATGCTTATGATAGGGGCAATGAGAGCTGAAAGCTATAAGTACCATAATTTTTGGAAGCTCTTTATGAAACTTGAATCTCTGCTTCCTTCTATGAAGGCCTTTCTTCCACCATTATATTGAGTCTCCGCCTTCCATCTTTATGCACTTACTTTGAGAGCATAGTGGACATTCTTAGTTCTATGTGCATTGTCCCAAGACTTGTTGATTATTGCATAACTTTGATATTGCTTGTTCTTAAACTATTTGTATCTAGTCACTCTTATGAACTTTGAAGGTGTCCTATGCATTTATGTTTGCTACTCTATGAAGGACAAGTTGAATGCTACTATTCTATGTTTTCTTTATGTGAAACAAACAAACGTCTTGCAAAGCATTTTATTCATGAATCTTTTGTTTGTGCCTTTTCATGTTGCAACTTAGTTACTTTGTCTTATTGCTCGAACTTTATCTTTCATGTTATGATTGAAGTACTATGATCCCAGCATTGAATGTCTTACAAATACTTTGATCAAGTCTTTGATGGTGGCATGTAACCTCAAAAATTATTCTTTCTTTTTATCACTTACCTACTCGAGGACGAGAAGGAGTTAGCTTGCGGATGTTGATACATTGCAGATGTATCTATAATTTTTGATGTTCCATGCTTGGTTTTATTTATTTCTTATGTTTTGTCCACACTTTGGAGTACTTTTCATATGATTTCTTGGACTAACCTATTAACAAGTGCCACAGTGCTAGTTGCCTGTTTTCTGCTGTTTTGGTTCCAGGAAAGTCAGAAAATCAATATTCTCGGAATTGGACCGGACAAAAGCCAAAGTTGATATTTTCCCGGAAGACTCACGGATCCAGAAGGAGAGTCGGAGAGGGGCCATAGGGTGGACACACCACCCCATGGCGCGGGTCCCCCCAGGCCGCGCCAGGGCATGGTGTGGGCCCCCTGGCCGCCCACCGACCTTGCCCTCTGGCCTATAAGAAGCCCCCCGAGGCATAAACCCTAAATCGTAAAGCCTCCAGCCATGAAAAGTTCACAAGCGCCGCCGCCACCGAAGGGTGGATTCGGGGGACAGAAAGTCTCTGTTCCGGCACCCTGCCGGGACGGGGAAGTGCCCCCGGAGCCATCTCCATCGATCTCCACCACCATCTCCATCGACGTTGCTGATTCCTATGATGAGGAGGGAGTAGTTCTCTCTCAAGGATAAGGGTTCTACCGGTAGCAATGTGTTCATCTCTCTCTATGCATGATCATATTGTGATCATGAGCTTTGTAATCTAGTATATCTACCTGCTAATTCAAATGCTTTAATGAATCTCTGCTCTTCCCATGTGTGTGAAGTGACAGCGTGCTCACCATGGTGGCACTTAGGCTAGAGATTACAAATACTGCTATGAGTTATATTTGGAGTTGGATGTCTCTATGAAATTGTGGTGTTTGTTGGACCATCTAGTACTCAAGGTGACAGTGTGGGGTTATCTAGATGGGAAAGATGAACTTTGAGGTGTGTTGTTATAGCCCTACCATCGATTAGAGTGTCCAACCGAAGAGTAGTTCAGCGTAGTATCATAAAGAAGAATATATTTATATGAGAGTGTTCACTAGCGAAAGTATGATCCCTAGGCCTTGTTTCTAAGCATTGATAACACCGTTTACAATTAGATCTGTTACATGTTTGCTTGCTTTCCATCTTTATTTCAGTTTTCCTTTAGTATCTTCCACGCCATCAAATTATTTTCTATCATCGTTACCACTTATAATTATCCATACCACTTGTATTTTACTATCTCTTCGCTGAACTAGTGCACCTATACGCCTGACAAGGGTATTGGGTGTGTTGGGGACACAAGAGACTTCTTGTATCTTGATTGGAGGATTGCTTGAGAGGGAATACCTTTGACCACTTCTTCCCTGAGTTCGATTAAACCTTGAGTTATCCATTTAAGGGAAACATTGCTGCTGTTCTACAAACCTCTGAACTTAGAGGCCCAACAACTATCTACAAGAATAGAAGTGCATAGACATCAGTGGTTCTCTGAAGAGAACACACATTTCAATGACACTGGTGGATCCATATGTGGTATGTGAAAAGAACAGTCATGAAATGACTCCAGTTGTTGTTAGTAAAAAAAGAGCACACATGCAATGACACTGGTGGATCCTTGTGTGGTCTCTGAAGAGAACAAACATGCAATGACACTGGTGGATCCATAGGTGGATTGTGAAAAGAACACACATGCAATGATTCTGGTTGTTGTTAGTAAAAAGAACACACATGCAATGACACTGGTGGATCCATGTGTGGTCTCTGAAGAGAACACACATTTCAATGACACTGGTGGATCCATATGTGGTTTGTGAAAAGAATAGTCATGAAATGACTCCAGTTGTTGTTAGTAAAAAGAGCACACATGCAATGACACTAGTGGATCCATGTGTGGTCTCCGAAGAGAACACACATGCAATGACTCAAGCTGTGGCTAATGAGAGGAACAACACTGCAATGACACTGGTGGATCCATAGGTGGATTGTGAAAGACACACAATGCAGTGACTCTGGTTGTTAGTAAAAAGAACACACATGCAATGACACTAGTGATCCATGTGTGGTCTCTGATAGAACACACATTTCAATGACACTAGTGGATCCATATGTTGTATGTGAAAAGAACAGTCATGAAATGAACTATAGTTGTTGTTATTAAAAAGAGCACAGCATACAATTACACTGGGGATCCATGTGTGGTCGTGAAGAGAACACACATGCAATGACACTAGTGGATCCTAGGTGGGATTGTGAAAACAACACACATGCAATGACTATGGTTGTTGTTAGTAAAAATAAAACACATGCAATGACACTGGTGGATCCAGTGTGGTCTCTGAAGAGAACACACATCAAATGACTAAGGCCATGGTTAATGAGAAGAAACACACGTGCCATGACACTGGTGGTTCCATAGGTGGATTGTGAAAAGAACACACATGCAATGACTCTGGTTGTTGTTAGTAAAAGAACACACATGCCATGACACTAGTGGATCCATGTGTGGTCTCTGAAGAGAACACACATTTCAATGACACTGGTGGATCCATATGTGGTATGTGAAAAGAACAGTCATGAAATGACTCCAGTTGTTGTTATGTGAAAAGAGCACACATGCAATGACACTGGTGGATCCATGGTGTGGTCTCTGAAGAGAACACACATGCATGACTAACGGCCATGGTTAATGAGAAGAACACACATGCAATGACACTAGTGGATCCATAGGTGGATTGTGAGAAGAACACACATGCAATGACTCTGGTTGTTGTTAGTAGAAAGAACACACATGCAATGACACTGGTGGATCCATGTGAACGGGATCCGCAGCAGAAACAAAAAATTTCCTACGATAGAGCCCCAAATACTGCCTAGGATCTATCTATGTAGTAATGGCGGTAATGGCCGATGCGTAGAGAATACATACCCTTGTAGACCGTACGCGATTAACATTCCGAAGGGAACATGGTTGATGTAGTCATACCCATACCCGACCTCAAGGTCGCGAAGCTCCTCGCAGGTCACCCCTTGCTCCTTCTTCACCGTGCAGCAGCTCCAGCTCATGACATTTAAGCGCCCCAAGTGTTGTGCCTCGTGTCTTCGTACACATCCGGTGCATGATGAGACCTCCGGCTCCCTGGTCCCACCGGGAGTGCGGAAGTTGATATTCGGCTAGGAATCCTTGTAGTGCAACGGGGTACTGCAGGTGTGCCTCAATCGCACAGCCCAAACTTGGGGCCATGGTCACAAGGGCTAGAGATAGAGGGAAGTAGCAAGTCAACCAAAGGACTTCTCCAAATAATTGTGTGTTGAATCCCACCCATGGTCCCCCCTTTATATAGGGGAAGGGGTGTGCCCTCCCCTTTGGGTTTCCCATGTAGGACTATTAAAGGGTGAGGGGGAGGCGCATGGGCCTCATGGGTCAGCCGGCCAGGGGTGGCCCTACCCCACGCATAGCCCTAGGCTGGCCGGGTGGGCCCCTTGAGGCACTTGGGCCTTGGCCCTTGGCCCTTCCCTCCTTCGGTTTTCCCTCATGGGCCCTTTTTTCCTAGAAAGTTTGGCCCATTAGTGGAATACCCCTTCAAATAAGATTTTAAACATTATATTTATATATTAATTACATTAATTAATATGTAAATACATATTACAAAATCCGTCTTGACCCGAACAACCTTTTGGTTCCCTTTCGATTTCCTCCGAACGACTTCGGATCTTTCCCAGAATGATTCCGGTCCTTTATCTTCTCCGAACAACTTCGGATCTCTCTGCAGAACAATTCTGACTTTCTCTTTCTCTAATGTGATTCCGTCGTATGAATGATCGCTATCATCGTACCCTAAGTGTATGCTCTCACGGCTCGGGAATGCTCTAGACATGATCTGTATCAATGATCAACAGAGGGGCGAGGGATATCCATGTGACCCCTATGCATTCCTGATGACAATGTCATTTGAACCGCTAAATGTAGCATCCAATTCCTTCTGTATCTCGATATGACTTGTCCGATATCCAATCATTGATATCCCATACCTTGTTCAATCTCGTTCACAACAAGTTCTGTTTTCTTGTTACCGTGGTATTACATCCTCGTGACTAAGTCACATGTTGCAACATTTATGGATGTAATCTCACCAAGCCAGCCGTATGTATCTTTACCCGTCATGTGGGTGAAAAAATCCCGGTCTTGCAGTCACATGTCATCTACTGTTCCTTCAGAATACCCAACATACACCTTTATGGCCACTGTATTACTAGATGACGGTTGATGTAGTCTAAGCAGCCTCGGGAAACAGTGAGTAATATGAGCTCACGGTCTAAGGAAAGGAGTCTAGGTATAGCTGTTGCAACAATGAACTATATGACTTGATCGTGTTGCAATCCTTCGAGGAATGTCCAATAACATCATTCTCCAATGATTTGACCCTGTTGTCAATTGGCATAAATGCCCATGATCTTGAAACCCAGATCATCCTCATGACCAACGAACTAGTATGAATAGAGGCTACTAGGGACTTTGTTGTTTCATACCACACCTGTAACAATGTTTCTACTTGGCATAGTTTAGCACAATATGAAACTATTATAAACTAATTGAGACATGACAATAAAAACCTATTTATTATTTACCTCTAGGGCATATATCCTTCACCATGTGTGATCTATGAAGAGAACACACATTTCATGACACTAGTGGATCCATATGTTGTATGTGAAACGTCATGTCCATGTTCTGTTTCACCAGATCATTATGTCTTTTGCAAATCGTTAATGTCTTCCTAATTTTATATTCACACCATTATCTTATAATGGGTCGAAGCATTTGTTTGGCAACAAAGTGAGACTTTGTTTTCTAGTGTTTATAATGACGGTCATTTTCACACCGTGTCATCTAAACTTAGAAACACACTTTGCTATCCTTTGTGTATATACTGTAGTCATGGCAGCAGAATGAGGCATGATTCCAGGAGCTTACAATGACTTTAGATCAACCTCGAGGGCTTTCTCATGGGCACTGGGCCCTGGGACACATAATTCTACGTTAAAAGCAAACAAGACCCGCCATAACATTATACATCACATCAGATGGAGCCTTTATACTTCTATATCTATGTAGATCCTAGTGCATGAAATGCAACTAGGCCTTACATTGCTTCTTGCCATTTAAGTACAAACTTAATTCTGGTTCAGTGATCAACTCAGGAACCACTAAAAGACATGCTCTTACAGTTAATACTTTGTCCTACCAACCAGAACCTCGGGTCACATTACGTCGAGTATACAACATGGTTATATGAAAGAACCTATGACTAAGGCATAGAGATGCAACGCATCTCTTTCTTTCAACCATAGTTGCAATACTAACTCAATGCTTCATATAGTAAGAACTTCTTTCTTACCTTGTTCCATTCTGAGCTTCTTCAGAATCTTGTCTTAGGACATCTGGACACTTTCAGAATCAAGTCCAGGAAGCATTCAACATTCAGTGTTTTTTAACTCACTAATCTATCTCGATAGATTTTCTTGTTTAATAATTTCAACTTCATCCTTATTTATCTAACTTAAATATTATTAACACCCAATCACATCATTCACATATGTCGTCCACATATCCTAGAATGATTTCATGCTCCCACTCAAATATGACATTCATATTTGAGATCCACCGATTTCACTTAGCTCCCACTCAAAATGTCAGCTACATATTGAATTAGCCAAGCTGATTTTCTCCCACTCAAATCCAGGTCCTCTCGACAATCTTGGATATTCCAAAATTTTGATCCCTATCAAATCGAGAATTCCACTAATGAGATTTCAATGACTATTCATTTCTCGTACTTAGGTCCATCACGCTTCTTTGTAACTTATAGGTATGTCTTGTTCAAAACATGACAAGTGAATCAACAATATAATTCTTCAAACTTGTAGAATATATAGTTGAATCCTACTTTCTTTAGTAAAGTATTCCCTGAAACTTTATGATCATTATCATTGGTTTATCCTCTATATGTAGAGTTTTGGATTCACGAAACAATTCAGCTGCGCCACTCAACAATACGAGGTAAGGTCAAATACCTTGTTTTGATCTTTTACTTTCTTCCACCTGTATCTTCATCAAGACATGTCGACTTTGGACAACAACAGGTTTTGCCCCTTTGTGGAAGATGCATTCATAGCTTCCTAAGAATGCTCTACAAAGACTTGTTTATTCGCCACGATTTCAACTTGTCAAAATCTCCAGAAACTCGAACTTGCCATACCACTTATGGTGTTGTTTCCCAAATCTTTAGATGTTCCTTGTATTTCAAATGAGTGTTTACTTTATTTTGACCTTTAACTCTAAACGACAACTATAACCCCTATAAGAGATGATATTATACCATATGTATCTTAATACATAATGACTATGATGTTTAGATATTTCAACATAGTTTGAATTTGTCCATTATCATAATTTGTGAAACATCTTTCACAAGTACCTTTTATGCTAAACTTAACTTGAATACTTTAGTCGCGTCGATCAAATCGAAGAGACTTGTTAATTCAGTATCCTCTTTGTTGTAAACTCATTTGAACAATTCAAATTATTTCAAACTCATGTTTCATTAAGTAAATACGCTTATTCACTTAAGTCAACAATTAACTAATGATTTCCACTACTTGTTGAAAATACGATACATCATTATGTATAAGTTTCAACATTTCTTTGCATATAACCATTTTACTAGAATGCGGAGTTTTAGTCATTCTGCCCAAGAGGCATGGTTTTGCAAAGTCTCTAGATTAAGCATCTAGGACCCCGATCTTCACTAAGAACATGCAATAACCAAAATGACTTAAACTATAGTGTCATTTCATTATTAAACTTTGGATATCTTTTAGCATTCTAATCCTTTATAAATGTTTAAACCATTATCATTAACATAGTGATGAGAATAACTTATTTATAATCATAATGTGGCCATAATGGTATTGTTCATAAGAATAGTACAAACTGGCTTGTAACTTGTTCATATGAATAATCGTCTCGCCAAAAGCAAGACACACAAATAGGGATTACAAATTTATATTCAAGTCCACTAATCCAAATGATAAACTTTGAGGAAAGAGGTGATGTCGGCCATCAACTGTTTTGCTTGCCATCATCAAGTAACGTTGCCTCAAACAGCAATTCTCAAGCAATCCTCCTATTTTTCACAAAGCGGGACAAGTATCAAATACTTTGCAACTGCAACGAGTTTTGCAAAAACCACATTATAATTTGTATATCTTACATACTTTTTTCATCCATGACCTCCATTGCAATCAAGCCCTTCCACGAGTTTCTCAACTCTAATGCAGATCACTAAGTGTTTTTCCAACATTCTCTTTTCATCCATGATGAGGAAAATCCATCCAAACGGTTCATACTATATGTGCCTTATTCTGTAGAGCACAATATAGCCCAACTCTCCATTGAATGGAGAATGGCTTATTGGATGATTATGGAGAAAACACAAACATTCCGGAGTCGTCGAATTATCTCTCCTAATGGTTATTGTATCAAGAAGAGAAGATCACCTTTTACGAGGATATCCCTTAGGCGTGGGTATTAATCTATGAAGTTGGACCATTTTGCTAAGTTCCATATTAAGCAATATATTCCCATGGTCGCAAAGGACCTCAATGGGATAGGCTAAGGTCTACTAAGATATTTGCAAATAGACATCTAGATTAAGTTTATAATAGAGATCAATTTATAATTGGTCTCCACTAAAATTGTCATCCCCTGGATGATTTTAGGCATGATCCCTATCCTCTGCACCTCCCCGATCGTCACGGCCATCAATGCATTATCAAAGGTAGACATTCAATAATGCCAATCACATCATCCATGTGACTCATGCTCGATCTTTCGATCTCTTGTGTTCCGAGGCCATGTTTGCACATGCTAGGCTCGCCAAATCTAACTTGTGTGTATTCGCTATGCAACATGGCTTACACCCACTGTATGCAAACGTAGATATGTCTGACCCCTACTCACCACAGGGCGCCTCATAACAAAGACTTTCTTGGTGGTGCACACACAAGGGGAACACGGAACATTGGAATTAAATAGGGATATCTTATTTGCTACCGTTGAGTATCTTAATACTAGCACACAATAAGATGTAAAAACAGTATCAACGTCATATGTATAATGTGATATGATATGGTGCTTCTTGCGCCTTGATCTCCATCGAGCGCTCCGGCATGATCTCCATCTTGCCCTTGGTTTGACGCCAAGACCACGACGCCTCCACCAGGTCGTTCATCGGAACGATGACTATTACTATACTACTTAGTAACATAAAAGTAAACTACTTTACCTTCGCAATGACCAATGCCATATCATAATCACATGCCCCCGCAAAATAAAGTTAGACGCCTCTACTTTATCTATTGCAAGTTTTACGCGGTTGTTAGGGCTTTCGCAATAGAACCGTTTCTAAACTACAAACTTTCCAACGACAACATGGATCCAACAGTTGTCTCTACTACACCCCTTTCGGGGCCCTCCGTTGTAAATGTTATATCAACTATCGAATTAGAGACAGACACCCGCTAGCCACTTATACGGTACAAGTTGTATGTTGAGCGTGGAACCAGTCTCGCGTACGAATACACGTAAGGTCGGTGCGGTCCGCTTCATCAACAATACCGCGATATAAACAAGTACACGTTAGAGGGTAACAACTAAGGGATCCGTTCTGCACCATACTTGTGCGTACTGGTCGTACAACACTCCTACGCATAGATCGCACTGATCCACTGAAGGGGATCCGCAGCAGAAAAACAAAAAATTCCTACGATGGAGCCCCAAAAACGGCCTAGGATCTATCTATGAGTAATGCGTTAACGGCCAATGCGTAGAGAATACATACCCTTGTAGACCGTACGTGGTTAACGTTCCGAGGGGAACGTGGTTGATGTAGTCGTACTCGTAGCCGACTCAAGGTCACGAAGCTCCTCACAGGTCACCCCTTGCTCCTTCTTCATCGTGCAGCAGCTCCGACTCATGATGACATTAAGCGCCCCAAGTGTTGCGCCTCGTGTCTTCGTACACATCTGATGCACGATGACACCTCCGGCTCTCCTGATCCCTCCGCCGGGAGTGGCGGAAGTTGATATCCGGCTAGGAATCCCTATAGCGCAACGCGTACTACAGGTGTGCCTCGATCGCACAGCCCAAACTTGGGGCCATGGTCACAAGGGCTAGAGAGATAGGGAAGGAGGAAGTCAACCAAAGGACTTCTCCAAATATTGGTGTGTTGAATCCCACCCATGGGCACCCCTTTATATGGGGGAGGGGGTGTACCCTCCCCTTTGGGTTTCCCATGTGGGACTATTCAAGGGAGAGGGGAAGGCGCATGGGCCTCATGGGCCAGCCGACCAGGGGTGTGGGCCCCACCCCGTGCACAGCGCTAGGCTGGTCGGGTGGGCCCCCTTGAGGCGCCTGGGCCTTGGCCCTTCCCTCCTTCGGTTTTCCTCATGGGCCCTTTTTCCCTAGGAAGTTTGGCCCATTAGTGGAATCCCCTTCAAATGAGATTTTAACATTATAATTTAATATTAATTACATTAATTAATATGTAAATACATATTAAAAAATCCTTCTTGACCGAAACACCTTTCGGTTCCCTTTCGATTTCCTCCGAACGACTTTCGGATCTTTCCTAGAATGATTCTGGTCCTTTATTGTTTCTCCGGACAACTTTGGATCTCTCTGCGGAACAATTCCGGCTTTCTCTTTCTCTACTGTGATTCCATCTTACGAATGATCGCCTCATCGTACCCTTAAGTGTATCCTCTCACGGCTCGAGAATGCTCTAGACATGATCTGTATCAATGATCAACAGAGGGACCAGGGATATCCATGTGACCCCTATGCATTCCTGATGACATGTCGTTTGAACCGCTAAATGTAGCATCCATTCCTTTTGTTTCTCGATACACTTGTCCGAGATCCGATCATTGGTATCCCCTACCTTGTTCAATCTCGTTCACAACAAGTTATGTTCTCTTGTTACCGTGATATTACATCCCGTGACCGAGTCACATGTTGCAAACATTTATGGATGTAATCTCACCAAGCTGACCGTATGTATCTTTACCCTCATGTGGGTGAACAAATCCCGGTCTGCAGTCACATGTCATCTACTGTTCCTTCCTTCGGAATACCCAACGTACACCTTTATGGCCACCGTATTACCAGATGACGGTGATGCAGTCTAAGCAGCCTCGGGAAATAGTCAGTAATATGAGCTCACTTCTAAGGAAAAGGAGTCTAGGTATAGCTATTGCAACAATGAACTATATGACTTGATCATGTTGCAATCCTTCGAGGAATGTCCAATCACATCATTCTCTAATGATATGACCCCGTTGTCAATTGGCATAAATGCCCATGATCTTGAAACCCAGATCATCCTCGTGACCAACGAACTAGTATGAATAGAGGCTACTAGGACTTTTGTTTTCATACCACACCTGTACCAATGTTTCTACTTGGCACAGTTATAGCACAATATAAAACTATTATAAACTATTGAGATATGACAATAAAAACCTATTTATTTTTGCCTCTAGGCATATCTTCTTCACCATGTGTGGTCTTTGAAGAGAACACACATTTCAATGACACTGGTGGATCCATATGTTTATGTGAAAAGAACAGTCATGAAATGACGAGTTGTTGTTAGTAAAAAGAGCACACATGCATTACACTGGTGGATCCATGTGTGGTCTCTAAAGAGAACAAACATGCAATGACACTGGTGGATCCATAGGTGGATTGTGAAAAGAACACACATGCAATGACTCTGGTTGTTGTTAAGTAAAGAACACACATGCAATGACCTGGTGGATCCATGTGTGGTCCTGAAGAGAACACACATTTCAATGACACCGTGGATCCATGTGGTATGTGAAAAAGAACAGTCATGAAATGACTCCAGTTGTTGTTAGTAAAAAGAGCACACATGCAATGACAATGGTAGTTCCATGTGTGGTTCTGAAGAGAACACACATGCAATGACAAACCGGTGGATCCATAGATGGTATGTGAAAAGAACCTCATGCAATGACTCTGGTTGTTGTTAGTAAAAAGACCTGATTTGTATAGCCCCAAAACCTTCTCCCAGTGTTACTGCCTTCGAATGCAATATATCCCTCAGTTTTAGCCTATGGTCACATGGCACTTCTCCATCGAGATCTAGGCCCTACATTCGGAGTCATAGATCGTCCGTGGTACCTATAGGTAAACGCAAAGCTGAATCGAACACGATTGCATGCACATATGGAGCTCAGATCGAGAGATTTACCATTTCCTAACCCTAGCCCGAGAAAACAGAGGACTCACATCATGGAAGGATACTTGATGTCGAAGAGAAGCTGTCGCTGCTCTCGACTGGTCGTCCTCGCTGTTCAAGGACATCATGGCGAATGCGTCATCGCAGCGACGGCGTCGACGTCGACAACGGTGTGTGTGTGTGTGTGGTGTGTGAGAGAGAGAGAGAGAGAGAGAGAGAGAGAGAGCAACCCTTTCTATCGCTGCAACAATGACAAATTGGCATGTTACAATAGTTTAATGGATACCATGCCCTTTCCCTGGATTACTGTCTCCTGCGTAATATGGCTTCTCTTCATTAATTGTTATTTCAATATTAAACTTGTACTCCCTCCATCCCATTTCATTGCCTAACGAAACATACCAGTATATTACAATCATCTAAAAAAAAATCATCATGTCAACTACAAGGTACTTATGCATCACTTCTTGAGTCATGGTTCACAAACATTACATTACAATCTCTCAACAAACATAATCACATCATGGTTTCACAAAGAATCACATTACAATCTCTCAACAACATAATCACAGAAACAGTATATTACATCAACTCAAGAAACAAAATCATGTCGACTACAAGTACTTACGCATCACTTTCCTATCACGGTTTCACAAACATTACATTACAATCTCTCAACAAACAAATACAGAAACAAGTACATTGCAATCATCTCAAGAAACATAATCATGTCAACTACAATGTATTTATGCATCACTTGTCCAGTCATAGTTTCACAAAACATTACATTACAATGTCCCAACAAACATAATAACAGAAACAAGTACAGATGTCATCTTAAGAAACATAATCATGCCAACTACAATGTACTTATGTCTTATTACAACACAACGATGGTTTCAGTGAGTGACATGTCCGAAAATCTCAACACTCGCACAACATTATATCGCAATCTCTCAACAAACATATCATAGAAACACCTCTAAATGGATAGCGTCATATTACAAATACAGGAAGGGGAACCCCGCGGTCCATATGACAAGCCTAGGGTAGCAGCTCTCATCAGATCTCATCCACGTCGACCACCTCATTCTGTTCAGCCACTACAGGGGCATCTACATCCACTATAACCTGTTCAACAACATCAGAAATGGTACCAAGGAAGAACACCTTCCTGGTTCGCTTCTTTCGTTTGCATAATCTGCTAAATCTTCAGTATCCAAAACATCTATGAATTGCTGCTCTTATGATGCCAC
Source organism: Avena eriantha (assembly GCA_910589775.1). Lineage (NCBI taxonomy): Eukaryota > Viridiplantae > Streptophyta > Magnoliopsida > Poales > Poaceae > Avena > Avena eriantha. The sequence goes on from CAJUXJ010002176.1 coordinate 20,729, forward strand.
CACCGGATTTTTGCCATCTGCTTAGGGCCAATACTGATTTCCTTACCGATCATCTCTCTCATTTCATCAAGAGTTATGTTTTTGGAATCGATAGTGATCTCCACAGTACATGACGAAACTGGCTTATTAACTCCCTCATCAAGTTTTGCCATGTATGAATCCACCTCTATGCGTATACTGAACTTATCTAGATTAGCATATATTGGTCCGTATTCTCTAGCGCAGAAGCTCTGGCAGCAAGATCTCCAGCATCTGCATACATATCATCAATCATCGCTTCAACTTTCTGTAGGGGTCCGCGCATAAAACAAATAATTTTCTCTACGCCCCTGAACCCCTGACTGCCAGGACCTATCTATTAGTATATAGTAACGGGAGGGTCTTTTTTTGCAAACTTACCCTTGAAGACCAAAAAGCGTTGTCACGCTCAGGAGAGCGTGGTGATGTAGACGAGCCGAAGCCGACCTCAAGGTCGTGATGAAGTCCTTGCGCTCCTTCTGGCTCCAACGACTTGAGTGCCTCAAGTGCGACACCTCGCGGGGAGTTACACACGTCCGGTGCCTGACGATGACTCCCGCTTCTCCGATCCAGCAGCAGTTGCGGAAGTAGAGCTCCGGATCCGAATCCCGCAGCGCGACGGCGCTCCGCGGTGAAGATGTCTCTCGCTCACGCAGTCCAAACTTGGGACCACGGTCACGAGAGAGAGGGGGGGAGAGAGAGAAAAAATATCACATTAGAGGTCCTCCCCCCCAAGTGGGGGACCTTTTTGATTATTGGGTGTATTTTTCTAGGCTAAATACCCCACTTTATATAGGGGAGGGGAGGTACTACCTCCCCTCAAGTCCTGGGTGGGACTAAGGAGAGGAGGGGAGGTGGCCTCCGGCACCTAGTGGGCCCTCCTGCCGGGGGGCTAGGCCCAATCCGGCCTACCCCTTGCCCCTTCTCCCTCTCCTCCTTTCCCCTAATGGGCCCTCTCCTTCCGGAATTGGCCCATTAAGCCTT
>CAJUXJ010002177.1:0-42127 GCA_910589775.1 Avena eriantha
TGGTATCTAGAAAGAACACCATGCAATGACTCTAGTTGTGTTAGTAAAAAGAACACTCATGCAATGACACTGGTGGATCCATGTGTGGTCTCTGAAGAGAACACACATGCAATGAATCTAGCTGTGGTTAATGAGAAGAACACACATTTCAATGACACTGGTGGATCCATATGTGGTATATGAAAAGAACGCACATGCAATGACTCTAGTTGTTGTTAGTAAAAAGAGCACACATGCAGTGACACTGGTGGATCCATGTGTGGTCTCTAAAGAGAACATACATTTCAATGACACTGGTGGATCCATATGTGGTATGTGAAATAACACACATGCAATGACTCCAGTTGTTGTTAGTAAAAATTACACACATGCAATGACACTAGTGGATCCATGTGTAGTCTCTAAAGAGAACACACATTCCAATGACATTGGTGGATCCATATGTGCTATGTCAAAAGAAAACACATGCAATGACTCTAGTTGTTGTTCGTAAAAATAACACACATACAATGACACTGGGGGATCCATGTGTGGTCTCTGAAGAGAACACACATTTCAATGACACTGGTGGATCCATATGTGGTATGTGAAAAGAACACACATGCAATGACTCTAGTTGTTGTTAGTAAAAAGAACACACATGATATGACACTGGTGGATCCATGTGTGGTCTCTGAAAAGAACACACATTACAATGACACTAGTGGATCCATATGTGGTATGTGAAGAGAACACACAAGCAATGACTCTGGTTGTTGTTAGTAAAAAGAGCACACATGCAATAACACTGGTTGTTGTTAGTAAAACGAGCACACATGCAATGACACTGGTTGTGGTTAATGAGAAGAACACACATTTTAATGGCACTGGTGGATCCATATGTGGCCTCTGAAGAGAACACACAGTTCAATGACACTGGTGGATCCATGTGTGGTCTATGAAGAGAAAACACATTTCAATGACACTGGTGGATCCATATGTGGTATGTGAAAAGAACACACATGCAATGACACTAGTGGATCCATGTGTGGTCTCTGAAGAGAAAACACATTTCATGACACTTGTGGATCCATATGTGGTATGTGAAAAGAATAGTCATGAAATGACTCCGGTTGTTGTGATTAAAAAGAACACACATGCAATGACACTGGTGGATCCATGTGTGGTCTCTAAAGAGAACACACATGCAATAACACTGGTGGATCCATATGTGGTATGTGAAAAAGAACACATCAAATGACTCCAGTTGTTGTTAGTAAAAAGAACACACATGCAATGACACTGGTGGATCCATGTGTGGTCTCTGAAAAGAACACACATTACAATGACACTAGTGGATCCATATGTCGTATGTGAAGAGAACACACATGCAAGGACTCTGGTTGTTGTTAGTAAAAAGAGCACACATGCAATAACACTGGTTGTTGTTAGTAAAACGAGCACACATGCAATGACACTGGTGGATCCATGTGTGGACTCTGAAGAGAACACACATTTCATGACTCTAGCTGTGGTTATGAGAACACACATTTCAATGGCACTGGTGGATCCATATGTCGTATGTGAAAAGAACACACATGCAATGCCTCTAGTTGTTGTTAGTAAAAAGAACACACATGCAATGACACTGGTGGATCCATGTGTGGTCTTTGAAGAGAACAAACATTTCAATGACACTGGTGGATCCATATGTGGTATGTGAAAAGAACACACATGCAATGACTCTAGTTGTTGTTAGTAAAAAGAACACACATGCAATGACGCTGGTGGATCCATGTGTGGTCTCTGAAGAGAACACACATTTCAATGACACTAGTGGATCCATATGTGGTATGTGAAAAGAACACACATGCAATGACTCTAGTTGTTGTTAGTAAAAATAACACACATGGAATGACACTAGTGGATCCATGTGTGGTCTTTGAAGAGAACACACATTTCAATGACTCTAGCTGTGGTTAATGAGAAGAACACACATTTCAATGACACTGGTTGATCCATATGTGGAATGTGAAAAGAACACACATGCAATGACTCTAGTTGTTGTTAGTAAAAAGAACACACATGCAATGACACTGGTGAATCCATGTGTGGTCTCTGAAGAGAACACACATGCAATGAATCAAGCTGTGGTTAATGAGAAGAACACACATTTCAATGACACTGGTGGATCCATATGTGGTATATGAAAATAACACACATGCAATGACTCTAGTTGTTGTTAGTAAAAAGAGCACACATGTAGTGACACTGGTGGATCCATGTGTGGTCTCTAAACAGAACATACATTTCAATGACACTGGTGGATCCATATGTGGTATGTGAAAATAACACACATGCAATGACTCCAGTTGTTGTTAGTAAAAAGAATGGATCCATGTGTGGTCTCTGAAGAGAACACACATTTCAATGACACTGGTGGATCCATATCTGCTATGTCAAAAGAAAACACATGCAATGACTCTAGTTATTGTTCGTAAAAATAACACACATACAATGACACTCTGGGATCCATGTGTGGTCTCTGAAGACAACACACATTTCAATGACACTGGTGGATCCATATGTGGTATGTGAAAAGAACACACATGCAATGACTCTAGTTGTTGTTAGTAAAAATAACGCACATGCAATGACACTGGTGGATCCATGTGTGGTCTCTGAAGAGAACACACATGCACTGACACTGGTGGATCCATATGTGGTACGTGAAAAGAACACACAAGCAATGACTCCAGTTGTTGTTAGTAAAAATAGCACACATACAATGACACTGGTGGATCCATGTGTGGTCTCTGAAGAGAACACACATTTCAATGACACTGGTGTACCCATATGTGGTATGTGAAAAGAACACATGCAATGACTCTAGTTGTTGTTAGTAAAAATAACAAACATGCAATGACACTGGTGGATCCATGTGTGGTCTCTGAAGAGAACACACATTTCAATGACACTGGTGGATCCATACGTGCTATGTCAAAAGAAAACACATGCAATGACTCTAGTTGTTGTTCATAAAAAGAACAGACATACAATGACATTGGTGGATCCATGTGTGGTCTCTGAAGAGAACACACATTTCAATGACACTGGTGGATCCATATGTGGTATGTGAAAAGAATACACATGCAATGACTCTAGTTGTTGTTAGTAAAGATAACGCACATGCAATGACACTGGTGGATCCATGTGTGGTCTCTGAAGAGAACACACATGCAATGACACTTGTGGATCCATATGTGGTACGTGAAAAGAACACACATGCAATGACTCTAGTTGTTGTTAGTAAAAAGAGCACACATACAATGACACTGGTGGATCCATGTGTGGTCTCTGAAGAGAAAACACATTTCAATGACACTGGTGGATCCATATGTGGTATGTGAAAATAACACATATGCAATGACTCCAGTTGTTGTTAGTAAAAAGAACACACATGCAATGACATTGGTGGATCCATGTGTGGTCTTTGAAGAAAACACACATTTCAATGACATTGGTGGATCCATATGTGGTATCTAGAAAGAACACACATGCAATGACTCTAGTTGTTGTTAGTAAAAAGAACACATATGCAATGACACTGGTGGATCCATGTGTGGTCTCTAAAGAGAACACACATGCAATGAATCTAGCTGTGGTTAATGAGAAGAACACACATTTCAATGACACTGGTGGATCCATATGTGGTATATGAAAAGAACACACATGCAATGACTCTAGTTGTTGTTAGTAAAAAGATCACACATGCAATGACATTGGTGGATCCATGTGTGGTCTCTGAAGAGAACACACATTTCAATGACTAGCTGTGGTTAATGAGAAGAACACACATTTCAATGACACTGGTTGATCCATATGTGGTATGTGAAAAGAACACACATGCAATGACTCTAGTTGTTGTTAGTAAAAAGAACACACATGCAAGAACACACATGCAATGAATCTAGCTGTGGTTAATGAGAAGAACACACATTTCAATGACACTGGTGGATCCATATGTGGTATATGAAAAGAACACACATGCAATGACTCTAGTTGTTGTTAGTAAAAAGAGCACACATGTAGTGACACTGGTGGATCCATGTGTGGTCTCTAAAGAGAACATACATTTCAATGACACTGGTGGATCCATATGTGGTATGTGAAAATAACACACATGCAATGACTCAAGTTGTTGTTAGTAAAAAGAATGGATCCATGTGTGGTCTCTGAAGAGAACACACATTTCAATGACACTGGTGGATCCATATCTGCTATGTCAAAAGAAAACACATGCAATGACTCTAGTTGTTGTTCGTAAAAATAACACACATACAATGACACTAGGGGATCCATGTGTGGTCTCTGAAGACAACACACATTTCAATGACACTGGTGGATCCATATGTGGTATATGAAAAGAACACACATGCAATGACTCTAGTTGTTGTTAGTAAAAATAACGCACATGCAATGACACTGGTGGATCCATGTGGGGTCTCTGAAGAGAACACACATGTAGTGACACTGGTGGATCCATATGTGGTACGTGAAACGAACACACAAGCAATGACTCAAGTTGTTGTTAGTAAAAAGAGCACACATACAATGACACTGGTGGATCCATGTGTGGTCTCTGAAGAGAACACATATTTCAATGACACTAGTGGACCCATATGTGGTATGTGAAAAGAGCACACATGCAATGACTCCAGTTGTTGTTAGTAAAAAGAAAACAAACATGCAATGACACTGGTGGATCCATGTGTGGTCTCTGAAGAGAACACATATTTCAATGAGACTGGTGGATCCATATGTGCTATGTCAAAAGAAAACACATGCAATGACTCTAGTTGTTGTTCGTAAAAATAACACACATACAATGACATTGGTGGATCCATGTGTGGTCTCTGAAGAGAACACACATTTCAATGGCACTGGTGGATCCATATGTGGTATATGAAAAGAACACACATCAATGACTCTAGTTGTTGTTAGTAAAAATAACACACATGCAATGACACTGGTGGATCCATGTGTGGTCTCTGAAGAGAACACACATGCAATGACACTGGTGGATCCATATGTGGTACGTGAAAAGAACACACATGCAATGACTCCAGTTGTTGTTAGTAAAAAGAGCACACATACAATGACACTGGTGGATCCATGTGTGGTGTCTGAAGAGAACACACATTTCAATGACACTGGTGGATCCATATGTGGTATGTGAAAATAACACACATGCAATGACTCCAGTTGTTGTTAGTAAAAAGAACACACATGCAATGACACTGGTGGATCCATGTGTGGTCTTTGAAGAGAACACACATTTCAATGACATTGGTGGATCCATATATGGTATCTGGAAAGAACACACATGCAATGACTCTAGTTGTTGTTAGTAAAAAGAACACACATGCAATGACACTGGTGGATCCATGTGTGGTCTCTGAAGAGAACACACATGCAATGAATCTAGCTGTGGTTAATGAGAACAACACACTTTTCAATGACACTGGTGGATCTATATGTGGTATATGAAAAGAACACACATGCAACGACTCTAGTTGTTGTTAGTAAAAAGAGCACACATGCAGTGACACTTGTGGATCCATGTGTGGTCTCTAAAGAGAACATACATTTCAATGACACTGGTGGATCCATATGTGGTATGTGAAAATAACACACATGCAATGACTCTACTTGTTGTTAGTAAAAAGAACACACATGCAATGACATTGCTGGATCCATGTGTGGTCTCTGAAGAGAACACACATTTCAATGACACTGGTGGATCCATATGTGCTATGTCAAAAGAAAACACATGCAATGACTCTAGTTGTTGTTCGTAAAAATAACACACATACAATGACACTAGGGGATCCATGTGTGGTCTCTGAAGAGAACACACATTTCAATGACACTGGTGGATCCATATGTGGTATGTGAAAAGAACACATATGCAATGACTCTAGTTGTTGTTAGTAAAAATTACACACATGCAATGACACTGGTGGATCCATATGTGGTACGTGAAAAGAACACACATGCAATGACTCTAGTTGTTGTTAGTAAAAAGAGCACACATACAATGACACTGGTGGATCCATGTGTGGTCTCTGAAGAGAACACACATTTCAATGACACTGGTGGATCCATATGTGGTATGTGAAAAGAACACACATGCAATGACTCCAGTTGTTGTTAGTAAAAACAACACACATGCAATGACACTGGTGGATCCATATGTGCTATGTCAAAAGAAAACACATGCAATGACTCTAATTGTTGTTCGTCAAAAGAACACACATACAATGACATTGGTGGATCCATGTGTGGTCTCTGAAGAGAACACACATTTCAATGACACTGGTGGATCCATATGTGCTATGTCAAAAGAAAACACATGCAATGACTCTAGTTGTTGTTCGTAAAAAGAACACACATACAATGACACTGGTGGATCCATGTGTGGTCTATGATGAGAAAACACATTTCAATGACACTGGTGGATCCATATGTGGTATATGAAAATAACACATATGCAATGACTCTAGTTGTTGTTAGTAAAAAGAACACACATGCAATGACATTGGTGGATCCATGTGTGGTCTTTGAAGAAAGAACACATTTCAATGACATTGGTGGATCCATATGTGGTATCTAGAAAGAACACACATGCAATGACTCTAGTTGTTGTTAGTAAAAAGAACACATATGCAATGACACTGGTGGATCCATGTGTGGTCTCTAAAGAGAACACACATGCAATGTATCTAGCTGTGGTTAATGAGAAGAACACACATTTCAATGACACTGGTGGATCCATATGTGGTATATGAAAAGAACACACATGCAATGACTCTAGTTGTTGTTAGTAAAAAGAGCACACATGCAATGACATTGGTGGATCCATGTGTGGTCTCTGAAGAGAACACACATTTCAATGACTAGCTGTGGTTAATGAGAAGAACACACATTTCAATGACACTGGTTGATCCATATGTGGTATGTGAAAAGAACACACATGCAATGACTCTAGTTGTTGTTAGTAAAAAGAACACACATGCAAGAACACACATGCAATGAATCTAGCTGTGGTTAATGAGAAGAACACACATTTCAATGACACTGGTGGATCCATATGTGGTATATGAAAAGAACACACATGCAATGACTCTAGTTGTTGTTAGTAAAAAGAGCACACATGTAGTGACACTAGTGGATCCATGTGTGGTCTCTAAAGAGAACATACATTTCAATGACACTGGTGGATCCATATGTGGTATGTGAAAATAACACACATGTAATGACTCCAGTTGTTGTTAGTAAAAAGAATGGATCCATGTGTGGTCTCTGAAGAGAACACAAATTTCAATGACACTAGTGGATCCATATCTGCTATGTCAAAAGAAAACACATGCAATGACTCTAGTTGTTGTTCGTAAAAATAACACACATACAATGACACTGGGGATCCATGTGTGGTCTCTGAAGACAACACACATTTCAATGACACTAGTGGATCCATATGTGGTATATGAAAAGAACACACATGCAATGACTCTAGTTGTTGTTAGTAAAAATAACGCACATGCAATGACACTGGTGGATCCATGTGTGGTCTCTGAAGAGAACACACATGCAGTGACACTGCTGGATCCATATGTGGTACGTGAAAAGAACACACAAGCAATGACTCCAGTTGTTGTTAGTAAAAATAGCACACATACAATGACACTGGTGGATCCATGTGTGGTCTCTGAAGAGAACACACATTTCAATGACACTGGTGGACCCATATGTGGTATGTGAAAAGAACACACATGCAATGACTCTAGTTGTTGTGAGTAAAAATAACAAACATGCAATGACACTGGTGGATCCATGTGTGGTCTCTGAAGAGAACACACATTTCAATGAGACTGGTGGATCCATACGTGCTATGTCAAAAAAAACACATGCAATGACTCTAGTTGTTGTTCATAAAAAGAACACACATACAATGACACTGGTGGATCCATGTGTGGTCTCTGAAGAGAACACACATTTCAATGACACTGGTGGACCCATATGTGGTATGTGAAAAGAACACACATGCAATGACTCTAGTTGTTGTTAGTAAAAATAACAAACATGCAATGACACTGGTGGATCCATGTGTGGTCTCTGAAGAGAACACACATTTCAATGACACTGGTGGATCCATACGTGCTATGTCAAAAGAAAACACATGCAATGACTCTAGTTGTTGTTCATAAAAAGAACAGACATACAATGACATTGGTGGATCCATGTGTGGTCTCTGAAGAGAACACACATTTCAATGACACTGGTGGATCCATATGTGGTATGTGAAAAGAACACACATGTAATGACTCTAGTTGTTGTTAGTAAAAATAACACACAAGCAATGACACTGGTGGATCCATGTGTGGTCTCTGAAGGGAACACACATGCAATGACACTGGTGGATCCATATGTGGTATGTGAAAATAACACACATGCAATGACTCCAGTTGTTGTTAGTAAAAAGAACACACATGCAATGACACTGGTGGATCCATGTGTGGTCTTTGAAGAAAACACACATTTCAATGACATTGGTGGATCCATATGTGGTATCTAGAAAGAACACACATGCAATGACTCTAGTTGTTGTTAGTAAAAAGAACACACATGCAATGACACTGGTGGATCCATGTGTGGTCTCTGAAGAGAACACACATGCAATGAATCTAGCTGTGGTTAATGAGAAGAACACACATTTCAATGACACCGGTGGATCCATATGTGGTATATGAAAAGAACACACATGCAATGACTCTAGTTGTTGTTAGTAAAAAGAGCACACATGCAGTGACACTGGTGGATCCATGTGTGGTCTCTAAAGAGAACATACATTTCAATGACACTGGTGGATCCATATGTGGTATGTGAAAATAACACACATGCAATGACTCCAGTTGTTGTTAGTAAAAAGAACACACATGCAATGACACTAGTGGATCCATGTGTGGTCTCTGAAGAGAACACACATTTCAATGACATTGGTGGATCCATATGTGCTATGTCAAAAGAAAACACATGCAATGACTCTAGTTGTTGTTGTTCGTAAAAATAACACACATACAATGACACTGGGGGATCCATGTGTGGTCTCTGAAGAGAACCCACATTTCAATGACACTGGTGGATGCATCTGTGGTATGTGAAAAGAACACACATGCAATGACTCTAGTTGTTGTTAGTAAAAAGAACACACATGCAATGACACTGGTGGATCCATGTGTGGTCTCTGAAAAGAACACACATTACAATGACACTGGTGGATCCATATGTGGTATGTGAAGAGAACACACATGCAATGACTCTGGTTGTTGTTAGTAAAAAGAGCACACATGCAATAACACTGGTTGTTGTGAGTAAAACGAGCACACATGCAATGACACTGGTGGATCCATGTGTGGACTCTCAAGAGAACACACATTTCATGACTCCAGCTATGGTTAATGAGAACACACATTCCAATGGCACTGGTGGATCCGTATGTCGTATGTGAAAAGAACACACATGCAATGCCTCTAGTTGTTGTTAGTAAAAAGAACACACATGCAATGACACTGGTGGATCCATGTGTGCTCTCTGAAGAGAGCAAACATTTCAATGACACTGGTGGATCAATATGTGGTATGTGAAAAGAACACACATGCAATGACTCTAGTTGTTGTTAGTAAAAAGAACACACATGCAATGACGCTGGTGGATCCATGTGTGGTCTCTTAATAGAACACACATTTCAATGACACTAGTGGATCCATATGTGGTATGTGAAAAGAACACACATGCAATGACTCTATTTGTTGTTAGTAAAAATAACACACATGCAATGACACTGGTGGATCCATGTGTGGTCTCTAAAGAGAACATATATTTTAATGACTAGCTGTGGTTAATGAGAAGAACACACATTTCAATGACATTGCTTGATCCATATGTGGTATGTGAAAAGAACACACATGCAATGACTCTAGTTGTTGTTAGTAAAAAGAACACACATGCAATGATATTGGTGGATCCATGTGTGGTCTCTGAAGAGAACACACATGCAATGAATCTAGCCGTGGTTAATGAGAAGAACACACATTTCAATGACACTGGTTGATCCATATGTGGTATATGAAAAGAACACACATGCAATGACTCTAGTTGTTGTTAGTAAAAAGAGCACACATGTAGTCACACTGGTGGATCCATGTGTGGTCTCTAAAGAGAACATACATTTCAATGACACTGGTGGATCCATATGTGGTATGTGAAAATAACACACATGCAATGACTCCAGTTCTTGTTAGTAAAAAGAATGGATCCATGTGTGGTCTCTGAAGAGAACACACATTTCAATGACACTGGTGGATCCATATCTGCTATGTCAAAAGAAAACACATGCAATGACTCTAGTTGTTGTTCGTAAAAATAACATACATACAATGACACTAGGGGATCCATGTGTGGTCTCTGAAGACAACACACATTTCAATGACACTGGTGGATCCATATGTGGTATATGAAAACAACACACATGCAATGACTCTAGTTGTTGTTAGTAAAAATAACGCACATTCAATGACACTGGTGGATCCATGTGGGGTCTCTGAAGAGAACACACATGTAGTGACACTGGTGGATCCATATGTGGTACGTGAAACGAACACACAAGCAATGACTCCAGTTGTTGTTAGTAAAAAGAGCACACATACAATGACACTGGTGGATCCATGTGTGGTCTCTGAAGAGAACACATATTTCAATGACACTAGTGGACCCATATGTGGTATGTGAAAAGAGCACACATGCAATGACTCCAGTTGTTGTTAGTAAAAAGAACAAACATGCAATGACACTGGTGGATCCATGTGTGGTCTCTGAAGAGAACACATATTTCAATGAGACTGGTGGATCCATATGTGCTATGTCAAAAGAAAACACATGCAATGACTCTAGTTTTTGTTCGTAAAAATAACACACATACAATGACATTGGTGGATCCATGTGTGGTCTCTGAAGAGACAACACATTTCAATGGCACTGGTGGATCCATATGTGGTATGTGAAAAGAACACACATGCAATGACTCTAGTTGTTGTTAGTAAAAATAACACACATGCAATGACACTGGTGGATCCATGTGTGGTCTCTGAAGAGAACACACATGCAATGACACTGGTGGATCCATATGTGGTACGTGAAAAGAACACACATGCAATGACTCCAGTTGTTGTTAGTAAAAAGAGCACACATACAATGACACTGGTGGATCCATGTGTGGTGTCTGAAGAGAACACACATTTCAATGACACTGGTGGATCCATATGTGGTATGTGAAAATAACACACATGCAATGACTCCAGTTGTTGTTAGTAAAAAGAACACACATGCAATGAGACTGGTGGATCCATGTGTGGTCTTTGAAGAGAACACACATTTCAATGACATTGGTGGATCCATATATGGTATCTGGAAAGAACACACATGCAATGACTCTAGTTGTTGTTAGTAAAAAGAACACACATGCAATGACACTGGTGGATCCATGTGTGGTCTCTGAAGACAACACACATGCAATGAATCTAGCTGTGGTTAATGAGAACAACACACTTTTCAATGACACTGGTGGATCCATATGTGGTATATGAAAAGAACACACATGCAACGACTCTAGTTGTTGTTAGTAAAAAGAGAACACATGAAGTGACACTTGTGGATCCATGTGTGGTCTCTAAAGAGAACATACATTTCAATGACACTAGTGGATCCATATGTGGTATGTGAAAATAACACACATGCAATGACTCTACTTGTTGTTAGTAAAAAGAACACACATGCAATGACATTGGTGGATCCATGTGTGGTCTCTGAAGAGAACACACATTTCAATGACACTGGTGGATCCATATGTGCTATGTCAAAAGAAAACACATGCAATGACTCTAGTTGTTGTTCGTAAAAATAACACACATACAATGACACTAGGGGATCCATGTGTGGTCTCTGAAGAGAACACACATTTCAATGACACTGGTGGATCCATATGTGGTATGTGAAAAGAACACATATGCAATGACTCTAGTTGTTGTTAGTAAAAATTACACACATGCAATGACACTGGTGGATCCATATGTGGTACGTGAAAAGAACACACATGCAATGACTCTAGTTGTTGTTAGTAAAAAGAGCACACATACAATGATACTGGTGGATCCATGTGTGGTCTCTGAAGAGAACACACATTTCAATGACACTGGTGGATCCATATGTGGTATGTGAAAAGAACACACATGCAATGACTCCAGTTGTTGTTAGTAAAAAGAACACACATGCAATGACACTGGTGGATCCATATGTGCTATGTCAAAAGAAAACACATGCAATGACTCTCGTTGTTGTTCGTCAAAAGAACACACATACAATGACATTGGTGGATCCATGTGTGGTCTCTGAAGAGAACACACATTTCAATGACACTGGTGGATCCATATGTGCTATGTCAAAAGAAAACACATGCAATGACTCTAGTTGTTGTTCGTAAAAAGAACACACATACAATGACACTGGTGGATCCATGTGTGGTCTATGATGAGAACACACATTTCAATGACACTGGTGGATCCATATGTGGTATGTGAAAAGAACACACATGCAATGACTTTAGTTGTTGTTAGTAAAAAGAACACACATGCAATGACACTGGTGGATCCATGTGTGGTATGCAATGACTCTGGTTGTTATTAGTAAAAAGACCACACATGCAATGACACTGGTTGTTGTTAGTAAAAAGAGCAGACATGCAATGACACTGGTGGATCCATGTGTCACTACAACAGATCCTAGAATCGGTGACGAATTGCCTAGTGACAAAATTCAGAACCATCACCGAAAGTAACCATAGGTGACGGATTAGTTTTGGGCGGCACGTATGCTTGATAATGCGTGACTGTCGCGTTTCGCATCACGGAAACCCGTCACCGATAATCCGCACAACGGATTTTAGAGCGTCGTAGATTAAGCTGTCACCGATTGTTCGTGGGACCAACGAGTTAACAATTGTGTTAAAAAAGATAAAAGGACAAAGATGGGTTTCGAACCGAGGACCTAGTACAAAGTAAAACGGTACGTTACCGCTGGGCTACCGTTCATTTTTGTATTGTTTGATTGGCCTACCCTTTTGTAAACTCTATGTGCAGTACGTGGCATGTACAAACACGGATCGTTATAGTTAGGTCTTGTGTGATCTTCCAAACTATTTTCTTTTCTGTTCTTGTGAACGAGCGCCGTCAAGGGTATCCGCTACGCGATCACGACGATCGATCACGATCGAGGCTTCGCGGCAGGCTCAAATCACGATCTTCACCAACATGGATTTGGTTCTCTCGTGAAAATTGCGAGTTGCAGGTTCGACAACGAGGTCGTCCCGTCCACGCTCAGCAGCATCGCGCCGATCATGCGTGTCGCCACCGAGATCGAGCCCGTCGAAGCCCTTTATTATAAGCTTCCCTGGATCTGGCGCACGGCGATAGGAAGCACATGTGAGTTCCTTTGAGATCTGTTATGAAATTGATTTGGATTGGTGTTTATGTTACACATTGTGATTTATTTGGACTTTGGTAAACAATTTTCACATCGATTAGTACAAATTGAATGGCATCATGACTCGAGTGGAACACATTATATATATTTTTGTAGGCGATGGATCGACAGTGGATTACTCATGGGCGCAAGTTCACCCCTTTTTACATACAAGGTGCGCGCAAACTACAACGAAGGTGCATCAATATTGTGCCCATGCCAAAAATGCCTTAATATTACGCAGCAGACTCATGACACTGTTGAGTATCACTTACACGTCAATGGTATGGTCGTTTCGTACACAAAGTGGAGTTGTCATGGAGAAGATGATGGTCCTGATGAAAACTATGATCATAGTTTGTATCAAAGCGATGACGATGATGATTATGATGATGGAAATTAGAATCATAATGATCATGTTGACAAGATGTTAGATGAGCTGCATGATTCTGGTGACAGAGGCCCAAGTGACACTAATTTCTATGCGAAACTCATCGAAGAAGCTAAGAAAGAGCTTCACGAGGGATGCACCACTGAGACGAGGTTGTCATTCATTATGAAGATGCTTTATGTGAAATCATACAACCGTGTCACAAATAGAGCTTTTGATCAATTTATGGCTGTCTTATGTGCTGTTTTGCCAAAAGTGAATTTTCCCAAGTCCTATGCTGAAGCTAAGAGTGTTCTTTCTGAGGTTGGGCTTGGTTATGACACAATTCATGTATGCAAGTATGACTGTGCTCTGTTTTGGGGAGACCATGCCAAAAAAACTCATTGTCCCGAGTGTGGATTTTCAAGGTGGAAAGACCCGGAAGCAAAGAGAAAGACTCCCCACAAGGTGCTTCGATACTTTCCTATAATCCCAAGGTTACAGAGATTTTTTGTTTCCAAGGAAGCGTCGATGAACACCAAGTGGCACAAGGAGAAGAGGGTTGCACAACCGGGTATTTTGAGGCACCCAGCTGATGGTGAAGCATGGAAGCACTTTGACAAGGAGTTTGGATGGTTTGCTTCAGATGCCTGTAACATAAGGCTTGGTACTGCGATAGATGGATTCAACCCATACGGAAACATGAGTAGTTCATACAGTATGTGGCCACTTTTTGTCATTCCATACAACTTCCCACCATGGATGTGCGTGGATCAATCCAACTTCATGATGTCATTGCTAATCCCTGGAAAAAATTCACCAGGAAAGGATTTTAATGTATTTATGCAGCCATTGATAAAAGATATGATGAAGCTATGGAGTGGCGTGGGCACATATGATGCGTGCACAGGTAGAGAGTTTATGTTGCATGCTACGTTTCTTTGGTCGATTCATGACTATCTTGGATATGCCACGATGTCTGGCCGTAGCACAAGAGGGTTTTTCGCATGTGCGCACTGCGATAAGGATCCTTGCTACGAGTCTTTGCATAATAAAATTGGTTATATTGGTCATCGTCGATTTCTGCCTCACGATCACAAGTGGAGGAGTAGCAGAGCCTTCAATGGAAAACCTGAACCTAAGGATGCACCAACAAGTTTCACACTTGCAGAAAGAGAGGAGAGGGTACAGAGAGTTCAGGATTACAGGCCAGGGAAAAATCCATCAACTAGGACGAGAAAGCATGGCATGACTGGTGAGACAACCTGGCACCTCAAGATCAGCTTATATGATCTGCCATACTGGTCAAGATTGAAGTTTGTTCACAACCTAGATGTGATGCACATTGAGAAGAACATATTGGACAATATCCTTGGTACCCTTGTTGAGCTTGATGGAAAGAACAAGGACACTGTTGGTGGTAGAATGGATTTGGAGAAATTTAATGTCAGGAAGAATTTCTGGATGAAACCTGAGGCCAAGGGTTTTTCAAAGGAGAAAGCACCATGTCAAAAGGAAGGTAAACAAAAATTGTGCAAGTATTTGGCCAACACTAGGTTCACAGATGGTTTTGCTGGAAACTTAGCAAGATGTGTGGACATCCCAGGGGTAAAGTGCACGGTCTGAAGACGCATGACTGCCACATACTTATGCAGCGTGTGTTGCCAGCTGGTCTGAGAGGGATTGCATCAAAGGCGATGTATGAGACCATTGCTGAACTGGAAAATTTTTCAGGGAGTTGTGTGCCAAAACTCTAAGAGCATCTGTGCTGCGTCGAATGAAGGTTGAAATTGTCATAATTCTTTGCAAGCTGGAGTTTCTATTTCCCCTTCATTCTTTGATGTAATGGTGCACCTGGCTATTCATCTACCTGATGAGGCACTTATGAGGGGGCTTGTTCAATATGGTTGGATGTATCCAGTTGAAAGAAGGCTCGGGTACCTGAAATCAACTGTGCGTAGCAAATCAAGGCCTGAAGGTTCAATTGCTCAGGGATATATCGTGGATGAGTGCTTGCATCATTGCTCTAAATTTTTGGGCGATGTCATTTAAACCAGACATAACAAGCCTGAGAGGAACCAAGATAAGAAACAAAGAGTTGATCCGCTAGAGTTTGATATTTTTTCAGATGGAGCCAGAGGTTTAGGACTATCCAAGTTGAAGTATTTTCCCAAAGAATTTGACAGTATGGTTTGGTATGTACTTCAGAACTGTGATGAGGCACAAAATTATATTCGGTAGGTCTATTTACCTTTTTATTACTCATTCAAAATTTTCAGTAATATTTTGTGTTATAGCAGTACCATTACTAATTTGGTTTTGATTTTTAGGAATTTCCGACAACAACTACAGAACAGGGGTGTGAACAACATTGAGGTGGAACTAGAGAAAGAATTCCCTACATGGTTTAAAAAACATGTCAGTAATTTGGACAATGCTCCAGAAGATTTAAAATCACTAGCACTTGGTCCAGATGCTCGTGTAGTTGTACACCCTATGTGCAATGTAAATGGCGCTAGGTTTTGTTCCGTCAAGCGTGAGAAGAACATGAGGACTCAAAACTCAGGCATAATGACAAGGGGATCCGTTTCTGACGAACAAGATCAAGAATACTACGGTGTGATGAAGGAGGTTCTTGAGTTACAGTACCCGAGAAACAAGCACGGCGACAGATCCGTGTTCTTGTTCCGCTGTGATTGGTTTGACCTTGGAAGTAGGAAAACCACGGAGATGAAGGATGATGGATACTTTAAAAGCATCAATACGTCTGTATTGTGGTGCAAGAACGGCCCTTTCATATTAGCTCACCAAGCAGAAACTTGTTTTTACTTGGAAGACACAAAATTTGGTGATCCTTGGAAGGTGGTGCAAACTTTCAAGCACAATAATGTATACGATGTTCCAGAAAAAGATGATGAAGGCAATGCAGGTGCATACCAGGAAGACCTAGGCTCGGAAGATCCCATTGTTCACCAAATTGAGGACGAGGAAGATGAATATGTTGATGATCATGAAGACGACATGGCTGATCGCTCTGATGATGTGATATTTGTTGACTCTCAGACTGTTAGACAACTAGCAGGGAAAAATGGTGTAAACAATGATATGGACCTAAGTGACGAAGAACATGAAGACTTGGAACCGGTTGTCGATGAATTTGGGAGGAGCATTTTCGATGTTAATAGTGATATTGAATAGTACCTTGTGAAAATGCGTTACTAAAATACTAGCACACGGTTGTACTGTTTGATACTAGTTATGGAGATTGTTGCATTAAATTCCCAGTAACCATGTTATACAGAAAATTATTAATTACAATGATATATATGGTCGTACCTAGATGTTTTTGCTTATTTTTGTCATACTTACTTCGAGCAGCAAAATAGATTTACTGGAGATAGATACTTCTTTACGTGACACAACCTACGCGACAGACATGTCCGTCTAGTAAGTTGTGCACACATAAAATTTGTAGCTCATAAAATATTCATAGATACCGATGAAATGAACTCAATTAACACGATTTCACTATAATTGGCAGCAACGACAGGCATAATATATTTCAGCTCATAAATAATTTAATAGTACCATTACACTTAACCATGTCTTCAGACATACTAATGCCACATAATGAAAGGACTGTAAAATATTGTCTTAACATCTCATATTATTAGGTCGACAAATGACCCATGACTATCATAGTGAAAATGATCAAGGCTACTAAAGTTCCACATTTGGAACATAGAAGGCAAATAGGAAAGCCCCCTTACGTCCCACGTACAGCATGAAAAACATCTTGTCTCCAATTCGCCAAAAATCCTCCTCCTGTGACATCACTTCCCTCCACCCAGTGCAGCATACTCGGCCATCCTCAGGAGAAATTGAGTACGACCCTTTGACCTTTGTGTATTTATCACACACAATTGTGATATCACCATATTCAGCCATGTCTTTAGGGACAAGGCGTCATGGGAGTTTCTGTTCTTGGTCCACATGCACAATGTGAACATTTGTTAATCGGAAAATTACAGGCACAACAAAGTAGATCACTCATACTTACCAGCTCTTTCTTCCTGCAATTTGTCCAGCTTAATGTGTGGATCAGAGACTCACATTTTCCAACTTGATAAGGCCCATCTCCATGTTTATCAACCAACGTGTCAATGATGTCAACATTGCTGACCACTGACTCCATCATTCTCCAGTTAATTATGGTTCCATCAGTGGCATGCATAGCGTCAAGTATGCTTTTCTTATCCTGGGTCAGATTGTAATATGTTGTACAAGTTCAAATACTTAATTAAATTAATATTACTGAATCAAAATTAAGATTAATGCATGGTAGGTACGTCAACATTAATATTGTTTAGGAACAAGGAAAAAATATCGTGCCAAACACAAAGCAACTATTACTTTTTTCATAAGGAAAAAACTAGAGACAATTCCATCGGTTACATTCTACACATTACAAAGTAGACTAGAAACCGAGCAAAATGGGTGAACCTAAATATTTTAGTGGATCTACATATATACATCCATTTTATACAAACTCGTAAACATCGTATATTTGTAAATGGAGGGAGTACTTCAAATAAGCAGTTACTTACATGGGTGGGTGATCGGTAGGTTGATCGACGTCACACGGGTAGATGGACCTTGTGTGTCGGTAGAGAAGACAAGCTCCGTTCCAACATCCAGATTGTAGACTCTAGCAAATTCTCTCCAATATTGGCCTTCAAGATATGTTCTGCCATTTTTTTTGATACAATCAATGTTGAATTCGAACCCTTCTTCTGTAACCACCTTGACCACAAAATCATTCTCGTGGTCGATAGAGTCGATGGCAAACTTCTTAAGGAAATTCGCTCTAGCATAGCAGGGTATTAACTGAAGAAAAATGGAACATGTTTACTATAGGACAAACTAACATATGCTATAATTCATGAAAAAAGGGTGGAACAGGAAAGACCGATGATAATAAAAAAAATAAAACCAGTACTGTCATTTCTTCAAAATTCTCTACAAGGGCGAGAACAAAAAAGGACTTGATCTTGTCGCCCAGGCCGCACAGACCCTTGGTGTCAAAACACCAAGGACACTACGAATCAAAAAAAGAAAATTTAAATATCATTGGCCGTATATTTTTGTCCAAATAGATCCAGTACATGCGAACTAGATAGGTTAGATTTTCACCGCAATGATCTTGCCCTTCACCATCCCTCTCTCTCGACAGATCTGCGGCCTAGGCAAAGGTGGTTTAGATGGCGGCGCTGACTCCAACTATGCCTTTAGGGTTTGTTGGAGGGAGAGCGTATATATATGGTCCGACTATGCTTGCATGCCAGGCTTGGACCCAGTTGTAAGCTTAATTTGTGGGCTCGACGTGATTATCTTTAGCCGTTAGGCAAAACAAGGAAATATATTGATTACATTTAGTGCGCAGAGCAAGGAAATTGGGAGAGTGGCGCGTTGCATCGGAAATCTCTACAAATTCTATATTATATAAATTCAGAATGTAATCTGATAACTATTAACTGATAGATATCATATGAGCAATCATAATCACTAGAATGAAACAAGACTCGGATGAATTTAAGTTTCAAACGCATTGATCATTACACTTACCATGATACTAATTGATACACACTATGGAATCAACACATTAATAAGCAGCAAATTAAGAAAATGGTAAAAAAGTAAATTAAAATTAAGCAAACAGGATACTAATTGATACATATTAAGCAAATAAAAAAATAAAAAAAAGTAAAACATTGGCCATGTGTCTTACATTGTATCCTAGTTTGCACAAAAAATAATAAACCTTGAGTTTGTTGAATGAAAGTTGAGGTTGCTCTCTCACACTTGGTTTCAAGTGTGAGTCTCATGTGTAAGTACCCAAATTACCTAGGAGATGCCCAACTCCATGGCATACTTTCTCAGAATGGTCTAAGATTTGGCATGTAGGTGTATCTTGTCATAGCACACATTTCATCTTTTGGGTTTTTGGTCCAATTATGATTTCAAATACCATTTTCCATTTTAATAATTGAAATTCAACTACATTTTGTAAAGGTAGTTCAAAAATTTGAATAAAATTTGTATTTCACCAACATGGTATGGTATTTGGGGTCATTTAGTTGGAATGTGACCACTTTGTTCATTGCCAAATGATTGTTTGCTCAAATTTTACCTCAAGTCAAATTTTGGTCAATATGGTCAAAACATAGAAATATTGATCTACATCTACATCATTGCAACCTAATTTGTTTTGGAAAAAATCATTTTTAGATCCACAAGATGTGGTTTAATCATGGATATATTGTTAGGTCAGCTTGGTTCGTACATATGCGTCCTTTGCGTTCGACGCGAATTTGACCTAAAAATTCAGATTTGGATTTCAAGAGTTGTGTATGTCTGAATTCCATGAATCTTTCACCATTGTTTGAAGGACTCCAAGGCACACATTTTCCATTTTTAGAGTTTTTTCAGATTCAAAACTTGGTTCATGTAGAAATTTGAAAATTCAGTTATCCAGAAAATAGAAGTAGTCTGCTGGAAAAATTCAGTTTTGTACGGGTGGGTGCCACGTGCGCGGGTGATGTCAGCTGAAACGAACCGACGCGACGTATAAGAGCTCCCTCGGCCGCTTCGCTTGGCCTCATCCCCACCATTTGCCCCCTTTTGCCTCAGCAGATACGGAAAGAAGAGCGCAGGAGAAACCCCTAGCTCTCCCCATCGTCTCCTCCGCCTGAGGCCTTCGAGCTCTCCCATACCGCGATATTTCGACGCCGACTATGGCGGGAGTGTGGTCCGGCGGTGATGCAGGCGGTTCTGCAAGGGCGGAGTTTGGAGCCGTGAGCCGCGCAGATGCGGTCGAGGTGGTGGAGGGCCATGGCGGTAGAGGAGGTCGTCGGTCCGCGCTGGTCGCTCTAGTTGATGCGGCGCTCGGAGAGGAGGAGTTGGTGCATGCGGACCTCGGCGAGGTGGAAATGCTGGATCCGAACGTGCCGGTTGGTGGCCCAGAGGATCTAGTGCCGGTCCAGTCTCCACAGGTCGCCGCGATGCAGGTTAGTATTATTTTCTTCTAATTTCTGTTCAATCCCTTCAAATTATTTGGAAGTAAGATGTGTTTTGTAGATTCAGCTCTTTCAGTGTTAGGGATTCATATCCTTTGGGCTATGTTCGGTTAACCCACCTCTATGTTAGATTGGACAGGATTAGATTGGATTAGAGTATATTTTGACTTAGATAGGATTTAAACCACATCAATCCATGTCAAACCAGGACAATCCAAAGTAGCGACGATGATGGCAGTGGCGGTGACAGGGACGATGACAGCGACGATGACAGCGACGATGATGGCAGTGGCGGTCACAGGGACACGTAGACCATTCCCGTCAAGGAGGAGGAGATGTCAGAGGGCTAGTACGGACGTCCAGACCGTGTCCTGACCCTATCAGATTTCCATGTCTGCCTCTTCCTAGACTAGGAAGAGGATCTAGGATTAAACTTACCCTGATGCACTCTGTTTAAGTTTTCCTGATACACTATGCTTAAGTCTAATATGTAAGACTAAAAATGCTTTTTCTACCCTGTTGCATGTGCATAAGGGTGTGACCAAGCAGATGCGCCCCTGTTCCTAGTTGCAAAACTATTTGCTGAGTTTCTGGGTGTAAAGTCTAATGAGATCACCTACCTTTTCGTGGATGTTAGAAAATTTTGCTAGCTACATATCTAATATGTGAAATAATTCTGCTCTTCGGTTTGTTTTTTGAATCAATAAAGTTTACTTGTTTAAGTGATATTGTGCTTCAGCTTTCAAGTTGGTGTTGTGGAATGAAGGAAACTAATGGTATTGTTTGCTTAGTAATCCAACTGTTGTACGTGAATGAACATATTTTTTTTCCTTTTCATATATAAACAAATGACTTATTCAAATAATTTAATACGTATCATGGCCAAATAAATTTATAGTACAATGAATTAGAGATAATCCCGGCTTGTAAACCATATTACAAATTCCGCACGGGAGGTCTAAGTAGTGGCAAAACCTAAGCCGTTGCATGTGTTAGGATTTATTTAATTGCAATATGTAATTAGAGATAATCCCCTCTTGTAAACCTCCCGTTCCGTTCCCTCTGTTTTTTCCAATCAAATTTACAATGAATGGTTTTCGTTCCCTCCACTTGTGTACCGAAAAATTTCGTTCCCACCTCTTTTGTTTTCCACCTGCCCGCCCATTTTGGCGCTAGCAATTTGCCGCCCCCACGACACTTTAAAAACGGCGTGCCCCCACCTCTCGCATACCCATCCCCTAATTCCGTTCCTTGTTCACCGCCCACCTAGAACCCCATCGCCACTTTCCTCGACCCCAGATCCGTCAAGCAAGGCATTGGTTGCCGGCAGATTTCCCCTCTGCAGCGGGCGACATGTCCGGCAGTCTTCGAAGCGGCACACCACGCCGGAATGTGCTACCACCGACACCGAAGCAAAAGCGTAAACGCCCAGGTCATTTTTCTACGGCCCTAGGTCTATTCCTCTTTCTAGATCAGTCAAGCATGAGTTCTAGTAGATCAACATGTGTAGATCGTTGTTCAAGATGTTGCAGCTTATGTGCAAGATCTAGGTTTTAGATCATAGACATGGTTCGAGATGCCTAGCACGTGTTGAACGTGACACACTATGATCCGAATCCTTCGACAATGTGCTTGTCTTGGGTTTTAATTTCATAGATCATGGTTCCAGATGCCATGAATGTGTTGAGCATGACACCCTATGATCCGATCTTATAACTATGTGTTAGATTTAGGTTTCTGTTCCTACATAATGGTTCAGGTAATAGGGCACAACTTGTTGGATAAACCCTGCTGCTTGGCGTCTTAACTGACGCAACTGAACAACTTGATACCTAATACACTGAACCTGACACTGAACTGAACTTGTTGACAGTAGGGTTTAGATAGTTAACTGAATGACGATACGAGATTTGGAGGCAATAGAATAATGTTTTGTGAGCATGTTAATTTTACAGTATGGATCACATAATTTTTGCTTTAATGATCTTGTCTACTCTGTTTGTACTAATGAGTATGATCATGACTTGCCTTTGCTTGATTGTTTTTAGTTACTCAAGTCAAAACAGCAGTCGAATATGAAAATGTTAGGAAACAAGTGATGGATGAGAACGTGTCTCGTATGTCTAAAGCACTGAAGCAGAATGCTATTGAACATGGCAAGCCAATGTTGGATTTCACGGCGATGGCGCGTGAATTTTTGTTTGGTACTGCTAAGAAACCGGTGGTAGTGACAACACGGAAAGAGGCACAGCCGCAGGAGAAGGATATCATCGAGGACCCTAATTATGAACCTGATCCTGCCGACGAGCCCACTGATGATGATGTGTTTGTTCCGGATGAAGAGGACCATGATGTTGTTAAATTTTCCTCTAAGGTGAAGAAATGCAGCATTCTCCTTCCTTCACATGTAGGATATGTACAGATTGCTTTAATATTTATGGCTTGATCTATTAAAATGCAGGTGAGGGAAGGTTCTACAAAAGAAAAGAAGCAGAAGCGCTCAAAAACCTTTGTGCCTCCAAATGTTGTAACAAGGTCAACAGCAAATGCAGAGACTCAAGATGATGGTGAAACAGAGACCCCTACCCAGAAAGCAGGGGAAGGGGGTACTAATGGAAATGAATCCTCGCCCATGCTAATTCAAACCTCTAGAGGCAGCAACTCACCTGAGGAGAATGTACTTGTCCAAAGCGAACGGGAAGGTATTGACAGCACGTCTTACAATTTATTCACTGGTTTAGTTGCAAAATTTTCAATTGAAGTCTTGACTCTCGTTTTGTCACTGGTTTCAGTTGCAATTGTAGGCACGGGTGCTCTAAAGGAAAAGCGTAATGTACGCAAACCTACTATGGGGCATGGGGTACACGAGTGGTCTAGAAGGAATGGAGGGGCTAAGATGCAGATCAACTTCACTCCTGGCATGAGGAGACCCACTGATCCTATGCAAGCAGCAAAACTGAGTTCAGAGTGTGGCATTCACATACGTAGCAAGATGCCACTAGCAACCCACTGGAAGCAGTATGGTGACAAGGAAGGTCGTCTAAAAGATACTATTCCGAAAACCATTAAGTCTATAACTGTAAGTCCGTTAACCTCTTATTAATTTTCCATATAAAATGTCTCATTGGTGGATGATTTTTTAACAATTCTGTCATTCGATGCTGATATGAATTTGTGTTCCATGTTATCTGCAGGGAAAATTTGCAATGGAGAGCAGTGGTGACCTTGGCAAAGACATTTGCACCGACATTTTACAGAAAGGTATTCGCCAACAACGTTGGAGGCTGAAAAAGGTCTATTGGAAAGAAGTTAAAGATCTAACCCGCGAGCAAGCTTTATTGTTGAAACCAAAAGAGGTAGACGAGGAAAGCTGGGCAGAGCTTCTTGATATATGGCATGATGAGCACTACAAGGTACACGATTCCTGTTGTTTCAGCTACATCTATCGCAGACATACTACTGTACTGTGGAATACTAAATTCATGCATATGTACATAGGCAAACTGCAAGAGTAACAAGAAGAACAGAGATGTTGTGATGAAGAAACACACCACTGGTCAAGAAGCTTTGTTGCACATTACCATGCACTTGTGAGTATTCGAACTCTTCATATGCAACACCTACTTCTTTTTGTGAACATGCCATACACACTTATAATTCATCGTGTCATAATTCTTGTAGAAATCTCAGAAGACCGAGGACGTCGATACCTCCCCGATTGCTTTCTTTAAAGCAAGCCACACTAACAAGGATGGTATGATGTCCCAGAAATCAGTAGAAGCTTATGTAAGTAAATTATTTTATGTGCTACGCATTTCTCATTAGTTTTTCTAATTATTTGATTTCTTCTAACTCTGGACTTGCTATTTTTTTATCCTATTGTAGACTGAGATGGTGCTTCAGAAAATGGGACCACACCCAGAAGATTGGATTCCCAAAACTAATCTGGAGATTGTTGAAGAAGTCCTGAGAGACCAGAACAATTCAAGATCAATTACTTTCCTTTCCAGCATCGGAGTTTCATCTGCTTCCAAGAGGTCTAGTGTCTCAGCTGGGTGCATCCATGATTTAGAAGAAAAGTTATCAAGTCAGGAGCAAGATTCGTTGAATGCAGCTGAAAGGGTTCAACGCGAGATGGAGGAATGGATGCAAGAGCAGGAAAGGAGATTTGAAGAGATGAGAAAGAAGCAGGATGATGAACTTGAAGCAGTGAAAAAGTCCAGCGAAGCGAATCGTCTGGCATTTGAGAAGAGGCAGAAGGAAATGGATGGCATGCTTAGTTACCTGTTGAGGATGTCGCAGAACTCCTAGTCCTAGTCCCCGTGACTTGGGCAAAAAATCTCTGCGCGCTAATGGGCCGGGTGGGCCGATGTTGGAGATATGCCCAAGAGGCAATAATAAAGTGGTTAGCATTATATCTTTATGTTTATGATAAATGTTTACATCCCATGCTATAATTGTATTAACCGGAAACATTAATACTTGTGTGTTTTGTAAACATAAAAGAGTCCCTAGTAAGCCTCTTGTTAAACTAGCTTGTTGATTAATGGATGATCATGGTTTCCTGATCATCGACATTGGATGTCGTTAATAACAAGATCATATCATTAGGAGAATGATGTGATGGACACACACCCGTAGTAAGCATAGAATAAGATCAAGTCATTAAGTTCGTTTGCTATAAGCTTTAAAATACATAGTAACCTAATCCTTCGACCATGAGGTTATGTTAATCACCATCACCGGATGGGTACTTTGATGACATCAAACACCGCTTCGTAACTAGGTGGTCATAAAGGTGTCATTGGGTATTCTGAAAGTATGTGTTGAAGCGCATGGACCAAGATTGGGATTTGTCCATCCATATGACGGATAGATATGCTCTGGGCCCTCTCGGTGGAATGTCATCTAATTAGCTTGCAAGCATGTGACTGGGTCACAAGGGATGACATAACATGGAACGAGTAAAGAGTACTTATCAGTAACGAGGTAGAACTAGGTATGGAGATACCAACGATCAAACCTCGGATAAGTAGAGTATCGCGTTACAAAGGGAATTGGTTTCGTATGTTAATGGTTCTATCGATCACGAAGTCATCGTTGAGTATGTGGGAGCCATTATGGATCTCTAGGTCCCGCTGATTTTTATTGATAGGAGATGTGTCTTCATCATGTCTGCATATCACGAACCGTAGGGTGACACACTTAAGGTTCGAAGTTGTTTTAAGTAGATATGGAATGTGCGTTGGAGACCGAATGTTGTTCGGAATCTCGGATTGGATCCGGGACATCACGAGGAGATCCGGAATTGTCCAGAGAATAAGATTCATATATTGGAGATCATTTTCTGAGTTAGGAAATGTTCCAGAGTATTTGTATGAGGATTCTAGAAGGTTTCGGAATGTTCCGGAAGGTTCTGGAAGATTTCTTGGAGTTTGCTTGAAAACCAAGAAAGGATCAAGGAGTCCTTGTGGGGCAAGACAAGGAGTCGTGGGGGAGGAGGACTCCTTCCCCCCTCCCAATCCGCTGGCCAAGGAAGGGAGGGGAGTCCTACTAGGACTCCCCTCCCATGGCGCCTCCCTCCTTTAAATAGAGGGGTGGAGGTGCCACCCCCTGGCCCTCTCTACTACTCCAAACCTCAGCCGCCTCTCTCCTCCTCCTTTCTTCTGCTCAGGCTTAGGCGAAGCCCTGCAGAATTCTCTACTCCACCACCACCACCACGCCGTCGTGCTGCTGGGATTCCGTGGAGAAGATCTACTACCTCCGCTGCTCGCTGGAACGAGGAGAGGAAGGTCTGCTTCGACTTCGCACGTGTGACCGACTGCGGAAGAGCTACCGGAACGCAGCGCCGGAAGGATCGTCCACTCGATCTTGAGATCGGCAAGTGATCGACTACATCAACCACGAGATCCAATCTCGTAACGCTTTCGGATCTACAAGGGTTAGTACAGATCTATCTCGTTGCACATGTCTAATAGATTAGATCTTGGATTTTATCTAGATTAGATCTGGGTTTTGTTCGTTCTTGCGGTAGAATTTTTTTGTTTTCCATGCTACGAACCCATCAGCCGAAACATTGTTTTTGTATTCCTTTAGTCATTCGAGTTTGATACAGCAGTTTCAGTCTACCAGAATTTTAAAGTTTGCGTGTGATACAATTCATATTTATAAATTTTCTGCCATTTCAAATATTTGCTTCCATTTAATTTTGTTTCGTAATTTGCGTGGAATTTCAATTTTTAATCAAATTTGTCTGTGCAAAAAAATTGGTGACGGCGTCACATTCCTCTCGGCCCACAAGGCAGCTCCGAATGGGCCGGCCCAAAAAATTTGACATGCAGACGCCACGTCATCGTTGACGGCCCCACCTACGTGCTGCCACGTCAGCGTCGCTGGACCCACCTGCCAGCTGCCACGTCATCCCCGCGGGCCCCACACGAAGGTGACACGGCATCGCATTGGCCCCACTTGTCAGATGCCACGTCATCGTGGTGGGACCCACCTGCCACCTGCCACGTCCTCACCGTCGGACCCACCTACCAGCTGCCACGTCAGCATCGTCGGACCCACCTGCCAGCTGCCATGCCAACATCGTCAGACCCACCTGCCAGCTGCCACGTCATCATCGTCGGACCCACCTGCCAGCTGCCACGTCAGCATCGTCGGACCCACCTGTCAGATGCCACGTCATCGTGGTGGGACCCACCTACCAGCTGCCACGTCAGCATTGCAGGTCCCACCTGCCAGAATCCTCGTGACGCCATAAATCTTCCGTGACGGCATATTTCATCAACGAATATGCTAAACGGTGACAGATTTTCCTATTTTAGGTGACGTAGAAGGTCCGTCACGGATAACCTATCTTAGGTGACGCCGTAAAGACCGTCACCGAAGCTCAATCTTGCGTGACGAAAATTTGTATTCCGTCACTATAAAAGAATCTGTGACGGAGCTTCCGTGACGACCCTAATGACGCCAGGTTTTCGTCACGAGGGAGTACTTAGTGACGGAAATGGCATTTTCGGTGACGAAAGTGATTTTTCACAAAAACTCTTTTCTCTTGTAGTGTGTGGTCTCTGAAGAAAACACACATTTCATGACTCTAGCTGTGGTTAATGAGAAGAACACACATTTAAATCACACTGGTGGATCCATATGTGGTATGTGAAAAGAACACACATGCAATGACTCTAGTTGTTGTTAGTAAAAAGAACACACATTCAATGACACTGGTGGATCCATGTGTGGTCTCTGAATATAACACACATTTCAATGACACTGGTGGATCCATATGTGGTATGTGAAAAGAACACACATGCAATGACTCTAGTTGTTGTTAGTAAAAAGAACACACATGCAATGACACTGGTGGATCCATGTGTGATATGCAATGACTCTGGTTGTTGTTAGTAAAAAGAGCACACATGCAATGACAATGGTAATGCTATTTGGTCTAGTAATATAATGGCTACTTCCTATATACAATTGTTGCATCATAATTATATCATGCTCATGTCATCATGCCACCTTGCATTTGAGCATCATATAAAACCCTTTTTCTTTGGTTCTTCTCTCATATGCATTATTAATTGTATTTGCCTCTTAATATTGTATTTGGTTATTGATATATTGTTAATGCCCAAGTTGAGTTGGGGGCATATCTTTTATTCAACTCCATCACCTTTCTTTTCACCACCTTATAATTCCACCATCCTAATTACCCATGGGCTTGTATTTTTCCTTTGATATTTATTCTAGCTCATGTGGGTGGGATGGATCAAATTATATTTTCTCTAGTTTGGCTCTACTCCATATTTGGAGATGCATGTAGATAATGCCATGTTGTATTAGTATGTTTTCACAAATTAACACATGGCATTTATTGCACATGCATGGGCCATGCAAGCACCACCACATTCTATTCTTTTGGATTTTACTTGGATCTTTGGGTGGTTTATCTCTTTTGAGCTTCTCTTCTCTCTCAGACTTTTCCACCTTGTTGGTTTGATCTTGCCATGTGCCCATCAAGCCTCTCTCACATGTGGAATGCCATGCATGATCATGTGAGGTATCTTCCTCACCTTTTCTCCTTTACACATGATCTTGCCACATTAAAGAAAACCCTACACCACCTCTCCTCTCTTCTCAATCTCCATGCCACCCTCTTCTTCCACCCCTTCTCCCAAAACCCTAATATTAACCTAAACCCCAACCCCTTATTCTAACATCTCGCTCTCTAACCTAGCTCTAGTCTAAACCCTACCCTCACCCTAACACTCACCTCTCCACTCCCTCTCCCTGCCAGCAGGCCCCACCAGCCCCTCTTCCTCCAACCCATGCCGAAGCTAGCCCCAACCCTAGCCATCTACCCTCCTAACCGAGCCTCCCCTCTTCTCTCCCTTTCTCTCTCACTGCCGGGCCGGTCCCACCCGAGCCTACCCTCCTTGGTCGCCCGTGGCCCGCCTGGCAGCTCCACCCTACCTGCCCTGGTTGCTCACCTCGTGCACGTGAGAGAAGGAGGAGGAAAAGGTGGCTGAAGCCACCTTTACCTCTACCCCGCGCCCACACGGCACCCTCTTCCTCCCCGCCTCTATCTACCCCTTTTCCCCCCGTCTGGTAGCCCCAGATCCACCCCAGGGCCCTGCCCTCTCCCCTTCTTCTTCTTCTTCTCCGACGCCATCTCCTCTTGCCGGTCACCGCCAGTCCCTTCGCCGCTTCCTCGTTCCAGCCGGCGTGGGTGACGTGGAGGTGGTCGAGGAGGCCGAGAGGGATCCCCTGCTTCGCCCCATACACGCCAGCGAGGAGGAGAAGCCCCACTTCTGCCGCAGTATCGCGACGCCACTGAAACCCTAACTCCGGCTGGCCGCCTGCTACGTCGACGATCGACCGCTCCTCTGCCCGCACCACCACCGCCAGCAGCCTCGCGATAAGCCAAACTCCCTCCCAGACATCCTCGCCGTTGTCACCGTTGCTGGGTCGCGCCGTGCGTTTCGCCGGGCACTCTCGGTGCATCGCCGAGCGCGAGCATCTGCACGCCTCCGCGACGCGTACCGCGTTAACTAGCCGCCCTCCTCCCTCCTGTCAACGATCCCCGCCAACCGCAGTGGCTACCGCCCTCCGCGTGCACGCCCAGATCCCCGGTTCGATTCCCCCGTCCCGCGCTGCGCGCGCTGTCGCCGTCAGGTTTGTCAGACCATGGAGAAGATCCACAGTACGCAGCCCCCTTTTTGCATTTACCCCCTGCTTCTTTTGCCGCCTGAACCCGCGGTACACCAAGCCCCACCTGTCAGCCTCCCTTTGCTTGTTACAAAAAGGCACCCGTATTTTATGCACACTTAACCCGCGGTCCAGTATGTCCCCACCTGTCAGCCTCTGCATGCTCAGCCGCTGTCACGTGGGCCCATAGCCGCTGGCCCCGCCTGTCATTCGCAGAGGCTAGGTACGCCGCGGTGAGAAAAACCTTTTCCGTGCGCGTGTGTCCCAGCCAGCAGCTGGCCCACCCGTCAGCGACTGGGGCTGGGTCTGTCTGAGTATAAAATGTTTTCTGCTTTTCTGTTTTTAAATAAACTTTTCCAGAAATTGTTTAAATGCAAATTCAAATTAGATTTTAAATAACTTTTAAATTATAAATCCAAATAACACAAATAATATATGTTTTTGAATCAAAAAAATGTGAGGATTTCAAATATGCCATTCAAATTATTGTTTGAGCACTTTAAATTTTCGAGATGATTAAAATTACAATAAAATGCCCTTTTTCTTAATAAATTAATAACTTTAATCTATAACCCCAAATTCAACAAATAATATGTCTAAATCGATCAGCGCGACGAGCCCGTTCTATCTATGCATTCCTTATTCTGAACTGAAGCATGCATCATGTCATTATTAAAAACCAGAATTGTTTATGGCAATAAAACTTGACCAAATAAATAATAAAATGCTTTATTCTTGTACCCCACACCTCACCATGCCATGCTACTTTAACGCCATGTAAATTGTGCATCATTCATCATGGCATGCTCGTTTGCTTGTCACATTTTAATTCATATGCTTGTGCACTTTATTTATGTTGGCCCTTGTTTGTTTGGTTCTTTTCGAATAGACGCCCAGCAGGAGAATTATCAGGAGTCACAAGAGTTCTATCCAGATCCATCTCTCGCTTCAACTGAGCTGCCAGGCAAGCACTACCACATGCTTGCATACATATAGTACCTATTGCCTCTATCATATTCTTGCATCATTGAGTCACGATTGCATTAAATTGAATCCCAAGTACTGCATAGCCTTTACTTTTAAACCCCACCAAAGCTTGTTCCTCCATCCCATGAGCCATTACTACAGGAGTTGTTTGAGCCATGCGAGTCGTAGAAAAGCATGTGTAGTGTATCTAAGTGTGTGATGGATAATGAGGTACCTAAACAACTTAACCTGTGTAGTAATGGGATAACTAATGAAAGAGGCACCGGTGAGCAATATCTTCTATTTGGTTGTTCATGCTCACCTGTGTCTCGTAGGACCCCGAGTACATGATTCCTGTTCCTTTAATATTCGCACTATCCACATCCGGGAGGCCTTATGGACCCCCCTGAGCTAGAGCTTGATTCATTCTTATTTCTTTGGGCCACAAAGTAGTTTGGGGTTTTGTTACTATCTTGTACTTATGCCATGCATTACTGTTCTATTTAAGATTGTGCGAGGAGAACCTGTACTGTTTAAGAATTGCGGAGTGTTTTCGCGGTATCGGCAAGCCCAGTCACATTTTCGGGTTCCCAGTCGTTTACAGCAATTGGCGCAAACCTTGGGTCCGTCTCGGAGCCGGCCAACTTCGTTGCGGGTAGATTAATAGGGTGGCCCCCTAAAATACCTCTGAATCCTCTGATCGCTTTGTCGTGAATGCCTCGTTGGGTTTTGAGTTGGTTTTTTCCGAGGTTGATCGAGTGTGTGTTGCTATTTGTGCACCCCTGCAGGGTAAATCTTTCTGAAAGCCGTGTCCGCGGTTATGGACGACTTGGAGCACAGTTTCTCGATCATAGACAAGTATAACTAAAGTGCTGCTTTATTTTGACTAAGTACCTGATTAGTAAATAGTGCAATACTCATGGAATGGTTAATAATACTGCCAACAGATGGGGGTTGTTCGTCCGCTTCCTCGTTGGTAAGCGAGGAGGAGGATGGATCTGTTAATTATACTATTATAACAGTTGTTCTTAATTCACGGACATCCGTCTATCATTGGTTAGGCGGATGGTTAGCGAGTATCTATAGGCTTGTTAGTTATTATCTTTTGCTGCAATTGCGTCACCCCAGGTTGTGTCCCCTTTAGTGGCATAAAGACTTGCTGAGTACCCCTAGGGTCTCACACGATAAATTGTTTGATTCAGATGAACAGGTGTACTCACTAGATGGATACTGGGAGGAGGAGACAGATGATGTTGGCAACGATCACTCGGTGTAGAGATTCCGGGAACAGGGATCCGTGAGATCTGTGGGCGGGATGTGTTTATTTATGTGGCATCTTATGCCGATTTGCTTCTTATCCGTACTCGGATCTTGTTTTTCCGCTTCCGCCTGATACTCTGATGTTTGTTGTATGAGGAGCTATCCTAAGATATTATCTCTATCTAGGATATTTGAATCTTGCCGCATGGCCTTGCAATATTTCTATTTCTTTTAGATGGAATGCCTCTAAGGACTGTTGTATGTGGCTTGCATACATACTCATTTGTGTATGTAGTTGATCCCTTCGCCTGCCGATTACGCTGCTCATTCTTGTCCCGATGATCTGGAAGTGGTTAGGACGGCCGAAAGGTCTACCGTGAGTGGCCCTAGGCCCCACCGTACTATTTTAACCACTTTCGTTCATCCAGGCATGTAACTAAGAGCGTAATTCACCGAGGTAGTTATAATTGGTATCAGAGCCATCTCGTCCTTCAGGGTCTCAGCCAAAATGGTCGTTGTCAGTCTAGCAAATATTTTTGGTAGTTATGTATACTAGGGAAAAACAAAACGTGAGAGTAGGATTGCTTCCATTTTTCTTCTCACCCACCCACCATTTTTCTGGTAAGGAATTGTAACATTTTCAATCCTCTTTTAAAGATTCAAACTAGGATTCACGTGTTCTGGGTTCCGTAGTACCATAGGTTGTGTTTGTGTGTGTGCGTGAATCCCTTGTCTATCTGTTGCATCCAAATGTTATCGCTATCTGCCTTTTGGTTATCAACTGTTGGTACATTCCATACCGACAGGCCTTGGTAAACCGACGCGATCTATCTGATTCGTTGTATACCGATGCGATCTATCTTACTCTTTGTTATCCTAAGTTATCGTGCTGGGGTGTTCTTTTTCGTAGTTACCAATCTTTATGTTCATCTTAAGAAGAAGGTGTTGGGATATGTGTTTTACTTATTCATGTGCGGAGTAATGATTTGAGTGCGGGATGGAGTCGCGACCATACCACTACTTTTATCATTCGCTCTTGTATATTGAATTAGTAGAGTTACTAATCTTGATTCGTGAAGTGGTTTTGCGCATATAGTGGTATTTTAATGCCGAAATTTGCGGAAAATTTTTCTTTGTTAGTTTGTGTACCACACTCCTTGTTCAGTCGTGTGCGTTATGCTTAATATCTTCTAGGTGTCTTCAACTTTTTTGATATTTTAATATCATCTCAGTGAATTGTATCCTTTAATCTTGGTTAATTCCATTTTGGTACTATTTTGGATTATTATCATTCTCCATTATAGTACTGACTTGTGTTTTATATCAATCACATGATGGCACCACCACGCCGTTCTAAGGAGGACATACCACCTGAACTGGGGGATGCTTTGGCAAGTATTGCTAATGCCTTGGGAACTATGCAGCAGAACCAGTAGCGCTTCGAAGAAAGTGTCAGGAGGAATGAGTTTGTTCCGCTACCTCCACCTCCCAAGCGAGGAGATATCAAGAGTTTTCTCAAGTTCAACCCACGCCAATTTGAGGTGTCTGATCAGCCACTTGATGCGGATGATTGGCTGCGTGAAGTGTCAAGGTTGCTGATGACTGCGTATGTTCCCGAGCAAGAATGGGTCAAATGTGCCACTCACCTTCTGAAGGGAGATGCAGCTCTCTGGTGGGAAAATTAGCTCAAGGCAGACCTCTCTGGTTTTCAGCCTACTTGGGAGCAATTCACTATGGCTTTCAAGGAGCAATATCGTCAGAAATTGTCATGGAAAGGATGAAGGAAGTTTTTCTCAACCTCAAGCAGGGCACTAACAATGTCAATACCTACATCAGAAACTTCATGAATCTGTCTTGGTATGGTGGCGATGAGATCTCTGATGACAAGAAGAAGCAAAAGAGGTTTAGGTAAGGGCTCAATGCATCAATTAAGTATGCAATCACTCATGCAAGGCCGGGGTCTTTTCTGGAACTCCAACACACAGCTCTGCACGAAGAAGCAAGTATGCAAGTGTTTGAGGAGTCAAAGAAACACAGCCGCGATACAACAAGCTCTTCTGCTATGACAGCTCCTTCTAAGCGTCGTGTCTGGGTTCCTAACACCCCACCGTCGCTCCCTGCTCCACCAAGACCGTCAAGCTACGCGGCAAGGCCACCAAACTCCTTCACTGCAGCTCCTAGGGGCTACAACCACAACGATCCTGGAGCGCCCGGCGGAGTCCCTAGCTACGTTGCTCCACGTCCACCTGGTGCTTGCTATACTTGTGGAAACACTGGGCATCAGCACTGGAATTGTGCAATGAACAAGAAAGCTCTTCCACCACCACCTCCAAGACCTGCGGCAAGTTCTCCTATGGTTCGTGCACCTCCACCTCGGGCTCTCAACACAACACCAAGCCTGGGTCTACGGTTGCTCGTGCCAACTGTGTCCACGTCGCTCAAGCTGAGCATGCATCTGGAGTTGTGATGGGTATGCTTCCTGTTAACTCAGTCCCTGCACGAGTTTTGTTTGATTCTGGTGCATTGCATTCTTTTGTCTCTACGAGTTTTGCTGATAGGAATGGGTTATCTATGGATCCTCTCCCCAAGCATTTAATAGTCCTTTCTCCTGGAGCAACAATGGCATCTTCTAAAATCAGCCATAACAATCAAATTGAGATTGGTGGTTCTTCGTTTCTGGCTTCCTTAATTATTTTGGGAATTCTGATATTGATGTTATCTTGGGCATGGATTGATTAACAGCAAATGCAGTTGTGATTGATTGTGCTGAACGTTCGGTTTCTCTGAAAATTCCTGAAGGCCATATAGTCTATTCTCCAAGTCTGACTCCTACAATTCAGCTTTTCTCTTTGGCGCCTCTGAATGATGATGCTATGGAAGGTATTCAGAGTGTTCCGGTGGTCTGTGAGTTTCCAGATGTCTTTCCTGGAGAGTTGCCAGGTATGCCTCCGGATCGTGAGGTTGAGTTTGTGATTGAACTTAAACCTGGTACCGCTCCTATCTCCAAGCGGCCTTATAAAATGGGTCCTGCTGAATTGGCTGAACTCAAGCGTCAGCTTGATGAACAAGAGAAGTTGGGTTTCATTCAGCACAGTACTTCTTCTTGGGGTAGCCCAACCATCTTTGTGAAGAAGCGAGACAAGACTAATAGACTTTGTGTTGACTATCGGGCTCTCAATGCTAAAACCATCAAGAATAAATATCCCCTTCCGCGGATTAATGATCTCTTCGACCAGCTAGTTGGAGCTGTGGTATTCTCTAAGCTTGACTTGAGAAGTGGATATCATCAAATCAAGATTCGCAAGGAAGATGTTCCCAAAACAGCTTTCACCACCCGCTATGGCCTGTACGAGTACACGGTCATGTCTTTCGGTCTCACCAACGCACCTGCCACATTCTCGAGGCTTATGAACTCGGTTTTCATGGAGTATCTTGATAAGTTCGTTGTGGTCTATCTGGATGCCATTCTAGTCTATTCTAAGTCTAAGGAAGAACATGAAGAACACCTTCGGTGTGTCCTAAGCAAGCTTCGTGAGAACTGCCTGTATGCAAAGTTCTCCAAGTGTGAGTTTTGGCTGCCTCAAGTCACCTACCTTGGTCACGTCATCTCTGCCAAGGGCATTGCCGTCAACCCAGAAACTATTAAGACAATTATGGACTGGCTTCCACCCATAAATTTCAAAGAAGTCCGAAGCTTCCTTGGTTTGGCCAGTTACTGTCGTTGCTTCGTTCAAAATTTCTCGAAGATTGCGAAGCCTCTTACCGATCTCCTCAAGAAAGGCAAGAAATACCTTTGGACTCCTGCATGTCAAGCAAGCTTTGAAACACTCAAAAAGAAGCTCACTTCCACACCAGTCTTAGTTCCTCCAGATACATAAAAGCCTTTCCAAATATTCTGTGATGCCTCATTGCAAGGATTGGGTGCGGTCCTTATGCAAGAAAAACAAGTGGTTGCATATGCCTCTCGACAGTTGAAGACGCATGAGATCAACTATCCTACACATGACCTCGAACTCGCAGCAGTTGTCTTTGCTTTGAAAGTATGGAGGCATTACTTGCTTGGAAACCGTTGCGAGATCTTTTCTGATCACAAGAGTCTGAAGTATATATTCACACAACCTGATCTCAACCTTCGTTAGAGGAGGTGGATTGAAACAATCAATGATTTCGATTTGACCATCAACTACACTCCGGGTAAAGCTAATGTCATGGCCGATGCTCTCAGCCGAAAAGCTTATGTCAACAACCTCATGATGGAAGAACAACAGCCTCTCTTGTGCGAGGAATTCCGCAAACTCAACCTTGAAATTGTGGATCAAGGGTATCTTCTGAACCTTCTAGCAACACCGCTCTTGGAAGAAAAAGTTCGCTCTATTCAACTTGGTGATCCTTACACTAAAAAGATCATCTCCAACATTCAGCTTCCGAAGTATGAGTATTTCCATGTTGACAACCAAGGCACTCTTTTCTTTGAACACCGGATGTTTGTTCCGAACTACCCGGGTTTAAGAGAGCTAGTTCTCAAGGAGGCGCATGATTCTGTTCTTTCTATCCACCCTGGCAGCACTAAGATGTACATGGACTTGAAAACACAATATTGGTGGCCTTGGTTGAAACGATATTGTGCCAAGTATGTCTCGGAGTGTGATGTCTGTCGCAGAGTTAAAGCTGTCCATCAGAAACCTTCCGGTGTTCTACAGCCATTGAAGCCTCCGGAATGGAAATGGGAGAAAGTAGAGATGGACTTCATCACTGGTTTTCCAAGGTCGCAGAAGGGCGACAATGCAATCTTTGTTGTCATCGACAAGATTTCTAAAGTAGCTCACTTCTTTCCAGTTAAAGAAACAATTTCTGCAATTCAGTTGGCTGAGCTCTATATCAACAGAATTGTCTCTCTGTATGGAGTTCCTCTTGAAATCAGTTCAGACCGTGGAAGCATCTTCGCTTCCAAGTTCTGGGGAAGTTTCCAAAATGCTTTGGAAACAAAATTGAACTTCAGCACAACTTACCACCCTCAGTCGCAAGGACAAGTTGAAAGGATCAATCAGATTCTGGAAGATATGCTCCGTGCTTGCGTTATCTCTTTTGGCATGAAGTGGGAAGAATGTCTTCCTTGTGCTGAATTCTCTTACAACAACAACTTCTAGAAAAGTCTAAAGATGGCACCATTTGAGGCTCTCTATGGTCGCAAATGCAGAACTCCGATTGGTTGGTCGGGCGTAGGAGAAAGAATATTGTTTGGCCCCGACATTGTAACTCAAGCGGAGGAGAAAGTTCACATCATTGTTGAAAACCTGAAGATTGCTCAAAGTCGCCAGAAGAGCAATTATGACAGAAAGCACACGGACATGGAGTATGTTATTGGTGATCTCGTTTACCTTCATGTCACTCCCATGAGAGGCACGCACCGCTTTGGTATCAAAGGAAAGCTGGCTCCTAGATACATTGGTCCTTTCAAAATTCGTGGAAGGAGAGGAGAAGTTGCTTATGCTCTTGAGCTCCCTGAAAAACTCAAGGTCCATGATGTTTTCCATATCTCTCAACTCAAGAAGTGCTTCAAGGATCCCGGCAGGACCGTGGACCATGAACTCATCAACCTCCAAGAAGATCTGTTTTATCAAGAACACCCCATAAAAATTCTAGAAGTCGCAGAAAGAAGGACTCGCAACAAGTCCATCAAGTTCTGCAAGGTGCAGTGGTCGCACCATTCCGTTGATGAAGCCACTTGGGAACGTGAAGATGAGCTCCGTGCCAAGTATCCTACCCTCTTTGAGTCTTCTTCTTCTTCCTAGAATCTCGGGGCGAGATTCCTGTTTAGTGGGGGAGAGTTGTAGCATCCCAATTGTCTAACAATGGTAATGCTATTTGGTCTAGTAATATAATGGCTACTTCCTATATACAATTGTTACATCATAATTATATCATGCTCATGACATCATGCCACCTTGCATTTGAGCATCATATCAAACCCTTTTTCTTTGGTTCTTCTCTCATATGCATTATTAATTGTATTTGCCTCTTGATATTGTATTTGGTTATTGATATATTGTTAATGCCCAAGTTGAGTTGGGGGCATATATTTTATTCAACTCCATCACCTTTCTTTTCACCACCTTATAATTCCACCATCCTAATTACCCATGGGCTTGTATTTTTCCGTTGATATTTATTCTAGCTCGTGTGGGTGGGATGGATCAAATTATATTTTCTCTAGTTTGGCTCTACTCCATATTTGGAGATACATGTAGATAATGCCATGTTGTATTAGTATGTTTTCACAAATTAACACATGGCATTTATTGCACATGCATGGGCCATGCAAGCACCACCACATTCTATTCTTTTGGATTTTACTTGGATCTTTGGGTGGTTTATCTCTTTTGAGCTTCTCTTCTCTCTCAGACTTTTCCACCTTGTTGGTTTGATCTTGCCATGTGCCCATCAAGCCTCTCTCACATGTGGAATGCCATGCATGATCATGTGAGGTATCTTCCTCACCTTTTCTCCTTTACACATGATCTTGCCACATTAAAGAAAACCCTACACCACCTCTCCTCTCTTCTCAATATCCATGCCACCCTCTTCTTCCACCCCCTCTCCCAAAACCCTAATATTAACCTAAACCCCAACCCCTTATTCTAACATCTCTCTCTCTAACCTAGCTCTAGTCTAAACCCTACCCTCACCCTAACACTCACCTCTCCACTCCCTCTCCCTGCTAGCAGGCCCCACCAGCCCCTCTTCCTCCAACCCATGCCGAAGCTAGCCCCAACCCTAGCCATCTACCCTCCTAACCGAGCCTCCCCTCTCCTCTCCCTTTCTCTCTCACTACCGGGCCGGTCCCACCCGAGCCTACCCTCCTTGGTTGCCCGTGGCCCG
Organism: Avena eriantha; assembly: GCA_910589775.1. Taxonomy (NCBI): domain Eukaryota; kingdom Viridiplantae; phylum Streptophyta; class Magnoliopsida; order Poales; family Poaceae; genus Avena; species Avena eriantha. Next base: position 39,382 of record CAJUXJ010002177.1, read on the forward strand.
CCTGGAAGCTCCACCCTACCTGCCCTGGTCGCTCACCTCGTGCACTCGAGAGAAGGAGGAGGAAAAGGTGGCCGAAGCCACCTTTACCTCTACCCCGCGCCCACACGGCACCCTCTTCCTCCCCGCCTCTATCTACCCCTTTTCCCCCCGTCTGGTAGCCCCAGATCCACCCCAGGGCCCTGCCCTCTCCCCTTCTTTGTCTTCTCTGACGCCATCTCCTCTCGCCGGTCACCGCCAGTCCCTTCGCCGCTTCCTCGTTCCAGCCGGCGTGGGTGATGTGGAGGTGGTCGAGGAGGCCGAGAGGGATCCCCTGCTTCGCCCCGTACACGCCAGCGGCGAGGATAAGCCCCACTTCTGCCGCAGTACCGCGACGCCGCCGAAACCCTAAATCCGGCCGTCCGCCTGCTACGTCGACGATCGACCGCTCCTCTGCCCGCACCACCACCGCCACCAGCCTCGCGGTAAGCCAAACTCCCTCCTAGACATCCTCGCTGTCGTCGCTGTTGCCGGGTCGCGCCGTGCATTTCGCCGGGCACTCTCGGTGCTTCGCCGAGTACGAGCGTCTACACGCCTCCGCGACGCGTACCGCGTTAACTAGCTGCCCTCGTCCCTCCTGTCAACGATCCCCGCCTACCGCAGTGGCTACCGCCCTCCGCGCGCACGCCCAGGTCCCCGGTTCGATTCCCCCGTCCCGCGCCGGGTGCGCTGTCGCCGTCAGGTTCATCAGACCGTGGAGAAGATCCATAGTACGCCGCCCCCTTTTTGCATTTACCCCCCTGCTTTTGCCGCCTCAACCCGCGGTACACCAAGCCCCACCTGTCAGCCTCCCTTTGCTTGTTACAAAAAGGCACCCGTCTTTTATGCACACTTAACCCGCGGTCCAGTACGTCCCCACCTGTCAGCCTCTGCATGCTCAGCCGCTGTCACGTGGGCCCGTAGCCGCTGGCCCCGCCTGTCATTCGTAGAGGCTAGGTACGCCGCGGTGAGAAAAACCTTTCCGTGCGCGTGTGTCCCAGCCAGCAGCTGGCCCACCCGTCAGCGACTGGGGCTGGGTCTGTCTGAGTATAAAATGTTTTCTGCTTTTCTGTTTTTAAATAAACTTTTACAGAAATTGTTTTAAATTCAAATTCAAATCAGATTTTAAATAACTTTTAAATTATAAATCCAAATAACACAAATAATATATGTTTTTGAATCAGAAAAATGTGAGGATTTCAAATATGCCATTCAAATTATTGTTTGAGCACTTTAAATTTTCGAGATGATTAAAATTACAATAAAATGCCCTTTTCTTAATAAATTAATAACTTTAATTCAATAACCCCAAATTCAACAAATAATATGTCTAAATCGATCAGCGCGGCGAGCCCGTTCTATCTATGCATTCCTTGTTCTGAATTGAAGCATGCATCATGTCATCATTAAAAACCAGAATTGTTTATGGCAATAAAACTTGACCAAATAAATAATAAAATGCTTTATTCTTGTACCCCACACCTCACCATGCCATGCTACTTTAACGCCATGTAAATTGTGCATCATTCATCATGGCATGCTTGTTTGCTTGTCGCATTTTAATTCATAAGCTTGTGCACTTTATTTATGTTGGCCCTTGTTTGTTTGGTTCTTTTCGAATAGACGCCCAACAGGAGAATTATCAGGAGTCACAGGAGTTCTATCCAGATCCATCTCTCGCTTCAACTGAGCTGCCAGGCAAGCACTACCACATGCTTGCATACATATAGTACCTATTGCCTCTATCTTATTCTTGCATCATTGAGTCGCGGTTGCATTAAATTGAATCCCAAGTACTGCATAGCCTTTACTTTTAAACCCCACCAAAGCTTGTTCCTCCATCCCCATGAGCCATTACTACAGGAGTTGTTTGAGCCATGCGAGTCGTAGAAAGCATGTGTAGGGTATGTGAGTGTCTGATGGATAATGAGGTACCTAACAACTTAACCTGTGTAGTAATGGGATAACTAATGAAAGAGGCACCGGTGAGAAATATCTGCTATTTGGTTGTTCATGCTCACCTGTGTCCCGTAGGACCCCGAGTACTTGATTCCTGTTCCTTGACAATTCGCACTATCCACATCCGGGAGGCCTTATGGACCCCCCTGAGCCAGAGCTTGATTCATTCTTATTTCTTGGGGCCACAAAGTAGTTTGGGGTTTTGTTACTATCTTGTACTTATGCCATGCATTACTGTTCTATTTAAGATTGTGCGAGGAGCACCTGTACTATTTAAGAATTGCGGAGTGTTTTCGCGGTATCGACAAGCCCAGTCCACATTTTCGGGTTCCTAGTCGTTTACAGGCCATTGGCGCAAACCTTGGGTCCGTCTCGGAGCCGGCCAACTTGTTGCGGGTAGCTTAATGGGGTGCCCCCCTGAAAGACCTCTGAATCCCGTGATCGCTTTGTCGTGAATGCCTCATTGGGTTTGAGTTCGTTTTTTTCCGAGGTTGATCGAGTGTGTGTTGCTATTTGTGCACCCCTGCAGGGTAAATCGTTCTGAAAGCCATGTCCGCGGTTATGGACGATTTGGAGCACAGTTCTTTTCTCGGTCCATAGACAAGTATAACTAAAGTGCCGCTTTAATCTGACTAAGTACCTGATTAGTAAATAGTGCAATACTCCATGGAATGGTTAATAAAACTGCCAACGGATGGGGGTTGTTCGTCCGCTTCCTCATTGGTAAGCGAGGAGGAGGATGGATCTGTTAATTATACTGTTATAACTCTTG